>JAODAC010049057.1:0-10096 GCA_027575185.1 Mimaenictus wilsoni
ATTTTTGACTTTTACCAATTGTCAAATAATGGTGGTACATATGATTATTGTTCTACATTAAAGAGTTGAATGTATATCCACAACAAAACAAAACAACGCAGTACAAAACAATAAACCAATCGGAATACCCTGAATGAAACATACAATTTACATGTTTTTACTTCACTAAATCCTCGCTTTATATTTTGTCAAATAATAAAAAGATATGAATATAAGTGTATTAAGTTTAAAGTAAATTTTCTGCCGAAAAATACATTTCACTTTGTCTGAACAGAATCTTTTCTTCATTCTTCCCCGTAACTTCCAATTTATTTGTCCATTGCACGACCAACATTCCGACATCAAATTTTCTGTAAATAAGTAATTTATCTAATAATGATAATTAAATACAAACGAAACAGAAATAATAAGGTAGACAACAATCCTTGAAGTGAGCCGTCTGCCTTGCTACTGATAAGGGGATAGAAAAGGGCGTGATTACCAGAACCGGTATCGCGTATATAATTACAAAATAGCGCTAAACGAAAGGTACCTCTATATTGCATATTCTCCCAGTTAGCCAGGAAGAAGCTAGATACCTTGCTGAGTTCAAGGACAAGTCAACTGAAGAAATTTTGACAACCAATCTAAGATATTTTGGGTCCCCAGGGAGTATTCCACGTACAGTAATTAATTTATTTCGCAGGACAATGGACGTTAATTGTCGAGGAACTTCAGAAATACACACTCGCCTTGGATATTCTTTGCTTGCTCTCTATCTATTAATGTTTTCCTGTGTTTATATTGCTTCTGATTCTTTCTCACAATCAGTAAATTTGCCAAGGACTAAACTATCCACCGTAGAATTATACCGGATGAGTTTAACTTGAAAAGTTCAATCTAAATCCGATAATACTATGAGGGAAAAATACTCGTATATGTGTATTCATGTTTCAAATGTTATAAATTCATTTACTCGTACAATTTGAATAAGAATGAAAACTAGGCGTCGATTGCACGACAAACATTCAGACATCTTTCTTCATTGGGATCTAATTCAAAGAAATTTAAATTTATCGAAAAATGATAAACAAAAACGAAAAAGAAACAAAAATGATAGACGGTACACTTCCGGGATTAGCAAAATCGGTACCGCGTATATATAGGCATGGTCACAAATATATTGGGCGCGCCAATCGAAAGTGGGTTTTACAAAACAGCACTAAACGATAGTTACCCCTTTAATGCATATTCTCCCAGTTAGCTAGGAAGAAGCCAGATACCTTGCTGAGTTCAAGGAGAAGTCAACCAAAGAAATTTTGAAAACCAACCAAAGACATTTTGTGTTTCTAGGGTTTCCACGTAGAATAAAACATTTATTTCGCAGGGCAATGGGCGTTAATTGTCATGGAACCACAGGAATGCACTCTCGCCTTGGATATTCTTTGCTTGCTGTATCTATTAATGTTATCCCATTCATATATTGCTTCTGACATTTTCTTGGTCTTCTTGGTGTCCGATCAAGTTTGGGTATTTTGAGAATAACCCTGCTACCTGCTCATGGAGGAATATAAAATTGTGGAAAACTTCACGGTAAAGTTGCTAGGGTCTAAAATACTCAGTCTAGAATTATACCGGATAATTTTCTTAATACCATAAGGGAAAAATGTTCGTGGTATATTCATATCTAAAACAAATTATACATTCTTTTATACGTACAATTTGCATAAATACTAAAAATAGAAGTAACCTTTAGGATTTCAAAGTTACTCCTACCCACGTAATAAGGTTAGGGTATGTTAGGTTACGTTAGGAATATTTCTCCACCAACCATTTTGATTACCAACAATTTAATCACCGGAATTGGGCTGCGAACATTTTGTTAAGAGATGTTTACATTCTCAAACGCACTGCTACCATCATATTGTCTCATGATGAATCTCATCATAGACTCAAGTCCTGTCGGAGGCATTCATCATTTTCTCTCCCTGATTGTTGCTATTAACATCCTAAAAATTGCCTACTTATGATTATTTGTTCATATTGATATGTCAAAGGCAGCTTCGAGAATGTAAACTTCTCTTATCAATAATTTATTTGTTCGTGGAGAGCTTATTTCTTGAGATATTTGAAGTTTTCATGTTAAAAGGTTCACCCGGAATAATAATTAAAATTGCAATGTTTATATACTTTTCAGTTTAGAAAAAGACGTTGTTGACAAAAATTACCCGAGAATAATGGAATAACTGTGACACCTTCTTCTTATCTCACGTTAATATTTACAATTTGTAAGTCAATACGAATATGCTTCTTTGTTTTTTGTAAAACAATTTTGGAGATTTGAATTATCCTTTATTGGCAACCATTGTTTTAAAAACAAATAACAAATTTTTAATGAGCTATAAAATTTCATACTCATAAGTATATTTCTGTTTATTTTCTTCTGCGATATCGTTAGATATGCTCAGCGTGACTTTAAAATATCATCTGCCATGGCGCAATGTGGAAAAATGCGCGCTTGGAGGAAAATATCGTCGACGCGTTCATTTTTCATCTTTTAGATTTTCGGGCGTTCGGCGAGGGTGTATAATAAAGAACAGTCGTGGAAACGCGTGCGCCCGTGCCTCGTGAACACCACGAAAACAGAAAACACCCGGAAAGTGCCAGCGCAAAAGAAGGGAAAAAAATTATGAAAATTGCAGTGTTTGTATACGGACATCATTCACGCACACACGCTTGCACTGAGGGGGCACACTGCTGGCAAAAGGGTTTGCCACGTTGGAAATATATAATTTATATATTCACCCCTGCGACTGGCACACAATGGATGTATAATATATGATTATGACCCATTGATATATGTCGGTTTGTATTTTTCTTCATTTTTCGGTACTTTTTTCCGTTATTTTTAGAGTTAAAGTACAATACGATAAGATAACATCAAGCTTTTGTTGACTTGGTTTATACAATTCCAGAAATATTCATTTTCACAATAATTTTCAACTTTACTTGAAATTGTATATATATTTTTAAATTTTTAATTTATATTTTATATTTGTTTATTAGACGTGTACTTTTTATATTTTATATATTTTGCGGATTAACCGGTTTCGCCTATTGGGCATCTTCAGGCGACTGAATGGTTTGTCGTATGTTGCGCATTTTGTAACCTTGCATGTGTGGTGGGGTCTTGTGTTGGTGCTATTTTGTTTTTTTGGTGAAATGTTCAATTTTTCAATGGTTTTAACAGAGTTTCGAAATTGCACTGCAGTTGCTGGTTCATCAATGTGTTATAAAATAACATAAATTGTAATTGTAAGAAGTACACGTCTAATAAACAAATATAAAATAACATAACATAATTTCACAATGTGTTTTATTTATGAAACATAACTTTGCCAAACGACGAAATACATGTTTACTAATAAAAGTAACTTTTAATGATTTCAGTATAACGTTTTGATTTTTTAAACGTTCGATTTTTTTTAAATATTAAACTGGAAATTAGTTTAAATTTTGTACTAAAAGAAAATTAACCTAAAAATAGCTTTTTTCAATACCTTCTAAAGAAACAATACTTTCTAAACTTTTGAATACCATTCAATGAATTGTTTCACAACAAGAAATGAAGAAAACAAAAGAGTGTGGAGAAGTGAGGGAATATCGATGACACAATTTCGTTCCTGGAATAGAAACAAAGACGATGCGTGCATGTAGGCCGCGCTGTAAGGATAATACACCCCGGAAGGAAGAAAAGCGCGGCGAGAAAGGGAGTTTATGACTTGATTTGTGTTCTCGTTACTCTCGGCGCCAGCGCGGGCCCCACATTCTCCCTGCCTCACCTGCCTCCGGGCCGCACTACCTGACAAATTTTCCTATTACGACGTAATATAGATTCGATACCGGCTAAAACCACAAGGATAAACTTGCCCTATATCCACCTCAATCGATTGTCACATTCTTTTCGTCGTTTCTATAAGCTGCAACGCAAGAAAATGCACGAAAACGAAGGAATAAAAGATTTTGACGGATAATAAATTTTATAAGGTGCTTTGGGGCAAGCAAGTGATGAACTATTTTAACAAATATGTACATTTCATTCCGATAATTTACTTTGTTCAGATGGTTTCGTCTTATAGGGCATTTGTCAATCATATCGAAGGAAACTAGGCAACTTCTGGTGCTATTAAGAATTTCAAAAAATGTTTACATTTCAATTGATTTAAGAAGCAGGCGTCATATATAACCGAATATATGAGATATGGCGACAAATATCTGAGAAACTAACAATTTTCCCTTTTCATTTTTCCATCGTCTGCTTTATTTCCACTTAAGAGATAACTTTGTGGGGTTATTTGGGCCACAATAGAAGAGATAATTGGGGATGGTCGTCGGGACAGATCGTGGTTGAATGACGGACTGACCGCCGAAGACGGACTGCCGGCGACGGCGGATTCTGGCAACGGACTAGCTGATGACGGCGGACTGGCTGGTGACAGCTACTGATGTCGGTATCGCAGATGCCGATGGATTGGATGCTGATGACGGACTTCGGTGACCGACTGCCGGTGACGGCGTATTCTGTCGACGGACTAGCTGATGACGGCGGACTCGCTGCTGTCGGTTACTGATGTCGAACACACAGATGACGACGGACTGCTGATTGTGGGTAATAGGTCGATGGAGAAATGAAGATCACGAAGATGGAGATGACACAACAATTCCCTCGTTCGTTACCGCGGAAACACGAGAGTCACGATCTCGCATTGACGATTTCCACGCCTCAGCAAACGGAATGTTTATGTCTGGATAATTAGGATTTCGGTGGATGTTGATATTTGTTCGTGCTTCGTTCAGGACCGCCACAACATGGCGGACAGTGTTCAAACTGACAAAGCGACGTGAATTCTCAAATTCGCTGTGTTAACGCCATTTGATTTAGTTTTTAAAATATATTTATACTATAATAATATAAGTCATTCATATTTTACGAAATAAGCCATGTAATCATGTATGTGATCGCATGCAAGAATTTTTAGTTTTTCTTTTCTAATCCAGTTATGCGATATTAATTTTAACCCTATTTTAAGAGAAGGAGGTCGACTATGAAACACATCTACACTTATTCATTGATTTGTCTACTATCTAGTACTACCAAATTTAAGCAATTCCGTATTGGACACTTTTTTTTCGACCTTTTCTGTGATAATTTTGATATTTATCAGGTGTCCAAAGAGTGTACCATTTTTTTAAATTCAAATTCTTCATATTTCCTTTAGCGCATGCGGAGATTTGTATATACAGCAATAAATCAAATGCAAAAGTTAAACGAACTTCGATAAACGTAAGCGGTTATAAGGTAAATCACTACAAAGTTTATTTTTTTTATTTATTCAACAACCTTTTTCTACCACATAGTAAGGGAATAGTAACTTTCACCCAGCCCAATCTGGTCTCGCTACTGATGGTACTTGTTCAAGTGGTCAACGCCTAGCTACGCCCGATGTTGCTTAACTGCAATGATTTAACGAGCTCCACAACGCGGCAAGCCGCCACTTTCAAAGCTTATGTATATATTATATTTCTACTACTCTATTTTTTAAATTTTTATAGAACCTTTTGCAAGAACTTAACAATAATCGAAATGGAAAGTTGTTATTAAAAATATAGTAGACTAAATATAGTGTGATATCTATAGAGGTCATGTACACGTTAATAATATTCTATATCTAGTTTTACCTCAGTAATATAGTCAAAAGCACATTAGTATTTTTGAGTTACATATCATTAACTACAGTAAATTGTAAACTAATTTCAAAATCACATAAAGTTACATAAATTCGATCGAACAAGATTAAAATATCACAAGTAGAACGTATAAGCAAAGGTTCTACTAATATATTTAGCTGTTTAGGTTTATAGATTTATTGACTATAGAAATGCGCCTGGTTGGCACTCGCTGCGATAATGGAACGTCTCGCACGCGTCGCATTTGTGACGCACATAAAATACTCCTGCATCGATATGCTAAACACAAGGCGGCAGTTCCGCAGGAGGGCGGCAAACACACGTCTTGCTGTTTGCGCATTCCTCCGTCGATTTATGTGTGTATGCGAGTGTGTGCGTCGACACGCCAAATCCGATGAAAGCATTCATTTACTCCGCATAAAACGATTTCGCCGATCAATCAGCATCAATGTTTTGACGTTGCTTGAGAATCGTGCGTGTTGCACTGCCGTTTAGCGACAGGCAGCTTTCAGTTCTGATATAGTTTAAATTTACAAGCTATTTTACTTTGCCGTTTTTTCCTGCATATATAAGGAAGTTGTTATAATTTTTCAAATAATTTATTAGGAAAATTAATAATAATGGCCGAAAATACGGTTGTAAGTTGAAGAATATTTAATGTAAACTCGAGAAAATGTTAAATAATAAGAATTATAAAGTTTATCGATGGTCTTTTCAGGTAATTTCTAAACTTTTCTTGTTTTTAAACGTTTTTTTGATTCTACTTGAAAGATACGTATGAAAAAATGATGAATTTGATTTTCCCTAGGCTAATCTTATTAACTTTTACTCGGAATTTTTAACAATTTACTCTGGTTTTTAAGATTGAAGCAAACGTAAAAATATGTGAGAATAATATTCTGTCTATTTTGGTATTCCTTTGGCAGGAGCACATATTAATTTAAGACAAATCGAGAACATACCTTGGAATATAGGTGCATTTCAACTCATATCAGTACGTCGAATTAAGATTACGGATGTTGGAAATATTCACTATTATGCTATGTATGCAACGATGGTATCCGCTTCCAGATTTAACTATCCTCATATGGAGATAATAACACAATAACGTATTCCAATGCAAAATTATATTCTGAGTATACACGGATAGTTCATAGTTCAGCCACGTATTCTCTGCTCCAGATAAAGTTAAATGTTTGTAATGTAAATTTTATAGTCTTAAATTATGATGCATTTGCTTGAATTATTTAATTATAAGTCGATTGTACTTCATTCGTTTATAATATTCGCACAAGGAAATGAAGTGATTTTTAGGAAATGCGAGATTATTTAATTATTTATTTCTATAACATCTGTAATAATTGAGATTGATTATAAGACTGACACAGAGAGCGTCTGGATTATCTAACACCGATTTGTCTGAATTTTTTGTAGGTAGAGTACATAAATAGGTATAATTTCGGTTAATAGGATATTTCGCCGTTTTACATGCAAAATGTATTAAATAATAAATTTTTGTTGTACATCTAGAAATTTATGCCTTATATATTCTAGAGTTTTTTCCTTTGAAGCATCGAGTAAAACTTTTCTGATTTTTATGCGTGAAAAATATAAAATTTTCATAACAAAAAGTTTTCGGAATTAAAACCTTAAACATTTCAATAATTAATGCCAACGGTGAAGAAATTTTTGAAGAAGTAAAAACTAAAACATTTTACAGCGTCATAAAATGCATGCCGTAGACGGCTGGCAAACTACTCAAAAACAATAATCATAGATACATTAAACTCGAGCGAAAGTTAATTGAATTACGCTGTGGTGCGTTCGCAAGAACTTTGGTCAGCTTGGAAGGCAAGCAAAATAAGACGAAATAAAAATTGACAGCAAACGAAAAATTGGTAAATTCATCAGTCGGCAGCGGTAATTAACTGCGTCGGTTTTAATTATCAAGCGCGTGCGGTGATTATGATGAGTCGAGCGGAAACTCTTTGCGTTGGATTTTCCCCGCTGCTCGAAAATTGCGCGTTGATTTAATCAAAACCAGGCCAAAGTGAAGCTCTAGTAAATACGGTAAGAAAAAGTTTATAGTTGGTATTTTTTTTTGCGAATTACTCCGGTGCTTGTGCGTTTAATAAATTCCTCTTGAAATACAATCTTGTTTTAACAATGAATAGTTGCTATCAATTGCTCTGCTAATTTCTAGTCTCTGGATTATTCACATAAATTTAGTGATTTATAAGATATCAGCGTAATATCTGGGACCTTGTCTTATAAAAGCCCTATATATCAAATTTATTCTGACTAGATATATCCGATCCTGGAAACAAGAGGTGTTGGTGTAAAAATTCTCTTGCGCCTCTAAATACACCCAATACTAGTGCAGGCATGTCAAGGATACCCCATAATTCCGGGTTACTCGGTTTTCCCGGTTTTCTAGCTTGTTAGTTTCGGGTTATACCAGGCTTTTACTTTCGGTTTCTATACCAGAATCAGCTGATTTCTATACCAGTATCGACGCGGTTGCGTCCCACTATTGCTTGATTCTAAAAGTTATGTTTTCAAAATCGAAATCGACGCGAGTGCGCCCCACTACTAGATGGTGCTAAAAATTCTGTTTCTCAGCCATTCTCTTTGAGAATATTGGTAATGGAATTTATCTTTTTCCAAAATTTTGTTTTTATTTATATACATTCTTTTAATAACTAATGAAAATAAAATATCTTTCATACGTACAGACTTTTTATTTTAGACTCGGAGGCGAGTTTTTGTTCGGATTTTAAACCCGGGCTTTCACAGACAAAACCGTAAAAGAATAAACCCGAAGATTGACAAAATCCGAAAATCCGGAGACTCGGGTTTCGCTATTTTTTGAATAAAATATTTTCTAATCTGCATTTTATAGAATGCCCATTCTTATACTGATCGATTTCTCATTAAATATAATTTGTTCTGATATACACATTTACGCCTAAATGTTGGGTAATTATTGAGAAATATATCGTATAAACAAACTTCGTTTCCGAAAGAAAATCAATTTTCAGGTTTTACATATTTTTTTCGTACTTCCTTTATTGCTAGGATTATAATCGTGCACCAATCGATTCAGCGTTAAAATATCTTTAAACTTCTGTGGCAGTTTTTCATTTGATTACTTAGAATTGATTTTATATCTAATGAAAGTTGTCTCTAATAATGACGACATTTTCAGTGACGGAAAAATTGCTCGCAATTACTTTAAAAAATACACTTTTATTTATATTTGACTTCCTCCAATATACAAAAATCATATAGCATTCCACTCAGAGTGAAATTTGCCATAGTTTCTGGCTACTGTTTTTTTTTTTGTTAACATGTTTAGAAATTAGCGGCGGCTTGTCGCGTTGCGGAGCTCAGTGCTCGTTAGATCACTGCAGTTGGATGGGTGACCACTTGGTCTCCCACTCAACAAGCAGCTACGGCGCCGTCCGCGAACTCCTTATTTCCCGGTAATAACCCGAACGAAGGTTGGGCGATTCGCTTGCAACGGTCCATGGAAAAAACCCTTATGCACAATAGTTCAGAGCAGTACTACCAGTAGCGAGTCCGGATCGGGCCGGGTGAAAGTTACTAATCCCTTACAACACTATGTGGTAGAAAAGGTTGTAGAATAATAATAATGTTTAGAAATCATGTTATATATTACTGAAGTTTACACTAACAACGTCAATATTGCCGATCTGAAATATAGCTTGTGCTAAACATTTCATTTTTATTCACATTCCCCTTAATTCTAGAAGTATAAATCATCCATTCAGCGTGAAAATTAAAGAGAGTGTTTCATTTAATTACTTAGAACCGATGTTAGATGTCATAAAAGTTGAGTCTAATAACGGCGACATTTTCGCTGTCAAAAAAATGATTTGAAATTACTCCTTCTAAAGATCACAATTTTATTTATATTTGCCACATTTCTATGTATACAAATCATATATTAATCGTTTCAGAATTTAATTTGTCACTATTTAGTGAAACAGCCATTTCAATGAATTCTAGAATAAATGTTATAGCTTGTTAAAATTGTGTCCATTTATGAAGACATATCCAACGGGTTTTGGAAGCACAAAACACAACATTTTAACGTCTACCGACCCAAAATATTCACAAACGAGGCACATTATTATTCTAAATATTAAATCACATAATTTTATTGCTAGTTATATGTATAATTTGCAGATTTTCACAAATATAACTTATAGATTATATTTGTGTGATTTTCCGAGCCTTCTTTTGCTTCTTCATTATTGATATAAGGGTTGTTGTGAACGGCGAGGCAAGTTTGAGCCCTTTTTTATATTTGTCGCCAAATTATCAATATTTAGTCTGGCGTGAA
>JAODAC010049068.1:0-55239 GCA_027575185.1 Mimaenictus wilsoni
CCACTCGCTCATAGCGTTACAACAGGTTCTCGTGTTTATCCCAGCATGCCCTTGGCGTTTGAATTAGGGGACACCGGCAAATGTCAACGGTGTTCCTGCTGTCAATTGCCGTCGTGCGTTCTCAGTAGTCATCGTGATGTCGCATCTCGTACGGCTGGACATCTCGCTCACCTTTCCCTCCAAATGTATTCGTGGCTAACAGTATTTTCATATGGTATAAATATGTTCCTGGTTGGAGCACTGGGAATTTCGTTCGGGTGCGCGAGCGTCGCAAACGTGCGCGCAAACGGTTTAGTCGCATTACAGTTGTTTCTGACCACTGTGCGGCGTCGCAGCATTGATGTGTTCGCGAAAGCGCCGACCGGCTGATGTTCACGACAGAGGGTGTTACTACACCCGAAGAAAACAGCCCCGGACTACCCGTCCGCTATGTGTTCGTGAGACTGGGAAGGGTGAGGAGAATTGACTTTACGCCTTCAGCTCTGGTTAACAACTACTCTTTATTCGTACAAAATGTTCGCTGGGTGCTTCCAGCCTCTTACGCATACATATTAGACGACCAATAAAAATGTGTCAATTCGTCAGGTGTGTCATAATTCGCTTGCGGCAGCCACACAATTCCAACAATCACGCTATCCGCTGAAATAATATCAATTTCCTGCCACACTTCGCAACGCAACACCTCGGCAGATACGAAAACAGAGCAAATTTTGCATATTTCACAGATACTGTTTGTTTTTCTCTGATTTTTGATATTATTTGATTGCGAAAAATAATTGTAGTATCATAAATGTATAAATTTAGTAATGATTTTTGTGTATTCTAGTCATCACATCCCGGTGCGATTGGCGGCATCGTCGTCGAAAGCACAACCGCAGCGACTGCAGCATGCCAGCTGGCTGGGCGATACGCACAAAATGCTGATCATATTCAGGAACGACATCTACGTGCGGCAATCGCCGTGGGACGACATCGACTTTCAATTGACGTTCACCGGCGAGCCGGACGTCGTTTTTAATGGAATTCCGGACTGGCTCTATCAAGGTATAATCTATTACAATGCAGCCCTGCCTGCCCCTCCTGCCCGACCGTCTCGTAGCCGTGGTGGCAACGCGTCGACGACGGCTTTCATATTTTCCTATTTTCACATTTTCGAATTTCTGCGTTGCTTTTTACCGGCCTGTCATTCTCAGCATTTGCAGCACTTAGCAATTTTCCTATTTGTATTTTGCGCATTTCGCTCGCGTACTTTTTGCACCACATTGAATGGGGAAATCTCGACGAGTTTCTGAGCTAGAAGCGTGTAAAGTAGAAAAGTTTTATTCTGTTTTGCGGGAGGAAAAAGTAGAGTTTGGCGAAACAGGGTGATGATATATGATGTTTAGTTTGGGATAGAAGTTGCATTGTGTTCATAATTTTAAAAAATTTGAGTATTTGTCGCGTTTTATTTAAAAAGACAAGTCACGAGAGGGACTGCACCTTAGAGATAATAAATAGTTATAAGTTACAGGTAAAAATTTACCAAAATAATTACATTTTGGATTTTGTGATGTTTTGGCCGAGAAAATTTTAGTTGAAAATTTTACATGCTGTCTTATGGGAGCCGAAAACTAAAGTTCAGATTTTGACATCTGAGGAGCATTTTTATTAAAACGCTTTAACTTCGAAACTAAGCATCGTAACAACTTAAACTTTGTCTCAATCGATTCAGCAATAATGGAATTAGTAACAACAAGGCAGGTTTTAATAACAAATAACTAAGGGGCAAACTGTGGGGGGATAAAGTAGACCCAACGTTTTGTAAAAAAAATAAAATTTTGATTTTGAGAAGCCATATCTTGGAAACTATTTAGACTACAGAGCCCATATTTCGCGAGAACCCGCACAAACTATCCAAGATAATATTCTAAGAGTTACGTGCCAATCGGCGTCGGACGATTTTTCTAGATTTTTGGAAATTTTGAACAGGTTTGCAAAAGTATTTGTGGGTTTTATTTAAAAAGAGAGGTCACGAACTTGTCCCTATAGATATGACATAGTTATAAGTTTTATATAATAATTTTATAACAAATTTTGCGTTGAAAATTTTACATGCTGTCTTATGGGAGTCGAAAACTAAAGTCCAGACTTTGACACCTGAGGAGCATTTTTATATTCAGAACGCTTCAACTTCGAAACTAAGCATCGTAACAACTTAAGCTTGGTCTTAATCGATTCAGCGATAACGAAATTAGTAACAACCAGGCAGGTTTTAATAACAAACAATTAGGGGAGAAACTGTGGGAGGATGAAGTTGACCGAAAGTTTTATATAAATTTTGAAATTTTGACTTTGAGAAGCCATAGCTCGAAAACTATTTGGGATACAAGACCCATATTTCGTGAAAACATGCAAAAACTATCCGAGGTAATATCCTGAGAGTTAAATCCCGATCGGCGTCGGGCGATTTTTTCTTTTCGATTTTTGGGAATTTTGAACAGGTTTGCGGAAGTATTTGTGGGTTTTATTTAAAAAGAGAGGTCACGAACTTGTCCCTATAGATATGAAATAGTTATAAGTTTTATATAATAATTTACCAAAATAATTTCATTTTGGATTTTGAAAATTTTTTGTTCAACAAATTTTGCATTGAAAATTTTATATGCTGTCTTATGGGAGTCGAAAACTAAAGTCCAGACTTTGACACCTGAGGAACATTTTTATATTCAGAATGCTTCAACTTCGAAACTAAGCATCGTAACAACTTAAGCTTGGTCTTAATCGATTTAGCGATAACGAAGTTAGTAACGACCAGGCAGGTTTTAGTAACAAACAAGTAGGGGAGAAACTGGGGGAGGATGAAGTTGACCCAAAGTTTTATATAAATTTTGAAATTTTGACTTTGAGAAGCCATAGCTCGGAAACTATTTGGGATACAAGACCCATATTTCGTGAAAACATGCAAAAACTATCCGAGATAATATCCTGAGAGTTAAATCCCGATCGGCGTCGAACGATTTTTTCTTTCCGATTTTTGGGAATTTTGAATAGGTTTGCGGAAGTATTTGTGGGTTTTATTTAAAAAGAGAGGTCACGAACTTGACCGTACAAATAAGAAATAGTTATAAGTTTTAGGTAATAATTTACCAAAATAATTACATTTTGGATTTTGTAAAATTTTTGACCGAGAAATTTTCAGTTGAAAATTTTACATGCCGTCTTATGGGAGCCGAAAACTAAAGTCCAGATTTTGACATCTGTGGAGCATTTTTATTTTCAAAACGCTTTAACATCGAAACTAATCATCGTAGCAACTTAAGCTTGACCTTAATCGATTCAGCGATAACGAAGTTAGCAATAACAAGGCAGGTTTTAATAACAAACCATTAGGGGAGAATCTGTGAGAGGATAAAGTTAACACAAAGTTTTGTATAAATTTTGAAATTTTGATTTTGAGAAGCCATAGCTCGAAAACTATTAGGGCTACAGATTCCAAGTTTCGTGAGAATACGTACAAACTATCTGAAATAATATTCTGAGAGTTACATCTCGATCAGTGTCGGACGATTGTTTTCGATTTTTGCAAAATTTCCAAAAAAGCAAAAAAATTCCATGATTATTATTTAATTTAGTCCAGAAATTACAAGTTTAAGTGAAAATTTACCAACAATTATGTCTCATTGTAACATTTTTGAAAATTCAAAATTTTACAAATTTTTACTGTTTCAAGGAGGAAAAAGTAGATTTTGTCGAAAAAAGGGACATGATAGATGATGTTAGTCCAGTAATTCTTTATTAAAAAATTGATTATTTGTGGATTTTATTAAAAAAAGAGAGGACTTCATAGACAATAAATAGATGTAGGTAAAAAATAATATTTATTGACATTTAATTGTGTTAGATCAGTATTTCTTAACGTAGCCAAGGTTGCATAAAAAATTGAAAAACACTGTATTTAAAAATTTAAAAATATCCCCTACAACTCATCACACAAACACGAAAGTAATCCAATAAACTTTAAAATAACAAAAGCAATCCCTTCAAAATCTCCAAAACATCCTATCTATATCTATATCTATCTCTAGACACATCAACAAAACTCGAAAACTTTCACTTTCCCAACAACTTCCTCCCCGAAAGTTTCCCTACCATACACAGTTCTCTATACAAAAGGCCCACAGAACGGAAGAGGAAATAAAGATTTCCATTCGTAGATAAATCCCAACGAAGAATCTCCAAAGCGTGACAAACGTTAAATGTGTTTGTTTTTCTCTCTTTGGCTGCGTTGCAGAGGAAGTGATGCGCACCAAGACGGCGATGTGGCCCTCGCCGGATGGCACGCATCTGATGTACGTCACCTTTAACGATAGCAACGTTGGCTCCTTGCAGTATCCTTGGTTTGCGACGGGCAACATCCTCACAGCCGGCGGCGTTGCGCAAAAACCGACCACTTTTCCTTCGAGTAGAAGTCTTCGATATCCTACCGTAAGTACTATTTTTCATTTTATATTTACATACAATATTTCAAGAAGAAATAAATAACTATTTACGAAAAATATCATAGGATAGAAGCGCGTGGAAAAGGTAAACGGTCGTTTTCTTAAAGTTTCTTTAAAGTTTCATGTTTAACATATGAAATTTAGATAGTTTTCTTAGATAGAACAAAGAATAAGCGATAATAATGAGTTGAAACGATGAATAATGAGATAATAATAATGTTGAGTTAATTATGTAAGCAATGATTTTTAATAGTGTGAAAAGTTTTTGGTTTAATACTACAACAATATTTCATGGAATTAGCTTAATTCTATATAAACAAGTATTTTTTTAGGAAAAATAAATGAGACTAAAGTAGAACTAAATAAATAAATTAGTGTATAATCATTATTTTTTGCCCACCTGGGCAGCACAGTTGGTAGTGCTTACGGCTTACCACGCAGTCGGACGGGGTACGAGTCCCCGAGGTGGACACCATTAGTGTGAATTAATTTACTATTTAATTCACACTAAAATTCACTCTAAAAAATTCACACTAAAAAATCCACATCGATAGCCCACCTGGGCAGCATAGCTGGTAGTGCATCAATCTACCACGCAGTCGGACGGGGTTCAAGTCCCCATCATTATATTCACAATTAATTCAACAGGTGCAGGTGCAACAGTCCACGTAAATAACAAAACTTGAACTTTATTGATAGCTGAAACGTTCGGTACAGCGGTATTGTGTGTACTGTTTAGCAACGCTACTGATTTAAGTTGAAACCTGTCTAAGCCGAAACTAAGTAGGAGGCTGTTCCAAAATAGTTGCTAGGCAGCCCCCAACATCGTCTAATAAATAACATGCCGCTTCTCGCGACACCAAGCAACACGTAGGTTATTTTTTAATACATTATTAAAATCCGAAAAGGAAGGTTTATAAAATATTGACACAACAAGAGAGAGATCCAAAGCCCTTTTAGCAAGTGAATCGGTCATTTCATTTCCACTAATTTTCGAATTTTGTTGGTTGTCTCAGAATTCTAATTTAAATGGCGACCTGTCAAATTCAAATCTCGCGGCACTTCGGCAATGTTCGGAAAAATACTCGTTGCTCATTGGCCATATTTTTTTATCACCACCACTTTTGGTCGATTTTCAGCCCATTTAAAATAACACGTAAAATTGAGCTAGAACTCCCCTTCCTTGGCTACTAATATGTTACAACCACTCCTAACTTAAGTTTCCATATGCTGCACTCGCTAAACTTTCCAGAACTATAGTTTCGCAACAAATATGAATAATTTGAGCAAACAACAAAGACGTACTCGAAATTTGACCTGCAAATGCAATTCGGATTGCATCAACTTGTAATTCAAAACTCCCCCTTCTCCTTCGCCTCCTTCTTCGTCTTCAAATTTTAGTTTATTGAAAGTAGTTATTTCACTTGACGTAGATACTCGTATAGAGAACTAATTTCTAATTAGTAAGATAATTAGCTTCACATTCCTAGATCAAAGCCTTTATTATATTTTTAAAATTAAATTACACATTTTTGATTGCCCGCTTTTGAGAAAAACTGGAAAAGGTAAAGAAAATAAAATTATCTATTGCAGCCAGGAACACCAAATCCAACAGTGACCCTTTGGGTCGTAGACATCTCAAACTACACGGATCTACAGTCTTTTGAAGTGATACCACCGAAAGTATTTCTAGGACAGTAAGTATACTCTTATTAATGAGATTGTTCACATAACTACTATCACCCAGGCTTGTTAGAACGACTCTAATTTAGATTTTAGATAATTTAGATTAGATTTAGATTAGAAATTGGAATTTAAAGGAATTTAAGGGAAAGAAAATTTTAGCCCCCAACCGGGATCAAATCCGCAACCTCTGGAACTCTAATTCATTACGATTGTCTGAAGTCATTCATATAAGTCGATATGACAGTAGTTGTGTAAATAAGCTAAGAAATACTTACTCTCAAATATTTAAATTCAACTTCACACTAAAATTGCCAAATTTAAATACACGTTATTAATTTAATTAAAATCATCATCATGCAAACAATAAGATACCATATAGCAAAGTTGCTAAAAGTTTTATAGGTTTTTAAAACCCCACTAAAACACCAGAACCACATGAAATCCTTTTCTAGTGCATCAAACTTTCCAAATGCTTGTTCAGTTCTGACGCAGTCGATGTTATCAGTTACTCCATGCGCCGCCGCCGCCAGGGCCGCGCCGGTTATCTCACAATCAACGTTTTGTTGTTGACGAAAGTCTGCATTTTCGACGCGGAAGGAGAGAAAAAAATAAGACAACAAAGTTATGATGAGGAAAGTTGCGTAATTTTCCGCGTGCCCACAGAACGCAGCGGAGAAACTAGTCCTCTCTACGAAGCGAGTCGTAGGAGGGAGGGAAAAAGGTCTTTATTAAAACTTTGTGGATGATGCTGATGTTATCTCGCTTCCTAAGGGGATGGCAAACATTGTTGGAAACTTTTCAACACGACTAAGGTTGACTAGTCTTAGTTGTTGGTTGATACAACATTAATTTAATTACCAGACTTTGTAAATGTTAATTATTTTGAGTGTGTTAAATTATATGGTTCCAAGAATGATTACTGATAAATTTAGTGGAAGTTAACAATTTTATTAAATGTACGTCTACTTTACAGAAAAGGAAATCTGTATTTTTGCGTTAGAATTTTACAATTTGCGTTAACTTAGCGAATTTGTGAATTAACGTCGCTTTGTCAGTAGTAGGTTTTGGCAGTTTGAGCACAGCTGGGCAGCCACTGCGTTTCGTGTCGTGTCATGTAGCGTCGTGTAGTGTAGTATAGCTTTACGTTGAAACGCGTTGCGTCCAATCGCGTTAAGTCCAATCGCGTACCTTATAATAGCGCGTTCCTTCCTGTTCAATGCCACTTTTTCGTGTTTTACACACGTTTCTTGTCACGATGTCATGGCAGACTTATCAATATATGAATAAATATATAATTTGGCACTTTAGTGAGAAGTTTGGCTTGTTCTTAAATATGTAAATTCAACTTGACACTAATTTGATGCGACTCAATTTTCTAATTTAGTGAACCAATTTAAAATATATTTTAAGTTTATTAAATATTAAGCTATCACGATGGGACAAATGACAAAATGTTCCTCAATTATTCTACTTTAATATGATATGAAAATGATTTTAATCCATTCTTAATAAACTTGAATTTAATGCGTTTTGAAAGACACTATGTTACGGAAACTTTACAGAATGTTTTCGAATTTAATCGCGATTTTTCACTCTTACCTGATCTGAGGAATTCATGCCACATTGATATATGTGGCATGAATTTCTCATTTATTTATTCCTTTTTATTTTATTTATTTCCATTTATTAATTATTCCTTATTTCATGTACTTTCATGAGGTACACACAATATACTGATTATTTTTGTAGGAATTTCGATTTTTCCGGAATATATGGAACATTCTGTAGAGAAATCCTGCCGAGAATCGAACATTTTTCATGTACGTAGATTTACGTGGATTATGTAATGTTAATTGACCTGTAGTATGCGGAATTTATCCAACGCGGTCATGGTATGAATATGACATCACCATATAGGGCGAAGGGGGGCCCGAACGCCCTTCTTGAATCTTGTAATTTTATTTTATCCTGCGATTTCTGCAACGCGTACCGGTATTTTTTGTTTTTTAATACATAACTACATAGCTTTTCACATAACTCATAGTAATACGTCTCAAAACCCTAAATACCCATCAAATAATCAAAATTATTTCTCATCAGGGATTACTATCTAACATCAGCCGATTGGATCGGACAAAACAGCAGCCAGGTGGCAGCAGTGTGGATGAATCGCGCTCAAAACCTGAGCATTGTATCGGCGTGTTTGGCACCGAATTGGACATGCAACGAGGTATGTACGAATCCATGTATCAAATTAGATCTGCAGATAGACATACAGGTAGAGAGGTAGAGAACAAACACACCCGCAGATTTTCCACTCCCATGCATACATAAACTGCCGCGTATCCCTCGAATCGTCACATCCACCGGAAGCATCACAGATGTGTCGTAATTAATTTGCGCGCAGACGTGTCACGGAATGCATCATCATGTAAAGTGACATGTAGCGCGACGCCTGAGGGCGTGAACTGCGACATAGCCGTCGACATTGTCCCGCGGGCGCAAACAATCCATGCAAATCCCAGCTGGGATTACGGACTACGCTCACAATCAGATTTATGCACTACTTCGCGGGAATTAGAAATTGGGATTTATTGTGATGTTTTTTACAACATTTCTTCTCCTTGTTTTGTATGTATATGTACGTGCATGTATGTATATGTATGTATGTATGTATATGTATGCATTTGTATGTATTTGTATGTATATGTATCTACGTGTATCTATATGTATCTATATGTATGTATAGGTGTATAAGTATATGCGGCTTCAGCACCTTACTCACCGCTTCGAGCCTCGGCACGTGCGGTGCTTACCAGTCTTAATCGGTCTACTCCCTACGACCAGATTTTCGAGATAATATATATGTCTATGCTCGTATATGTATATGTCACGCTTTATATTGAATGATATTTAATGAGGATGCCTGAGTTAATTCATCGCATTTTTCTCCGTCCTATTGCGATATGGGGCCATAGAATGATGGGATGATGTGATAGAATCTGTAAAGGGTCACTTTTTGGCACTATATTAAACATACTGCGGAAAGTTTGAA
Source organism: Mimaenictus wilsoni (assembly GCA_027575185.1). Lineage (NCBI taxonomy): Eukaryota > Metazoa > Arthropoda > Insecta > Coleoptera > Staphylinidae > Mimaenictus > Mimaenictus wilsoni. The sequence continues at coordinate 9,220 of JAODAC010049068.1, forward strand.
CGTTTTTTTGAGTTATTAAACAAGAGCAAGCGGAATAAGGGAATAAACAAGAAATAGGCCAAGTTTATGAGTGTAATTAACGCATACAAATCACAAACAAGCGTTTAAAATGCCTGCGAATAAGGGTATAAGCGTATAAAATGCAAAATCAGAAAACTATGGAGAATCCTCGGGTGATGGATGCTTTTCTTGTTTATTCCGGCTTCATTTACATATAAAACAGTTTGCATTCCTTGCTTTATACTTTATTCTTTATACTCACAATCGGCAGGGTGTTTTGTATTTTTAGTGTCACTTTACGTAACAGCAAATTTATTATTTGCATCAGTTTATTCAATATTTTTAGATTTATTTTAAAATGTATATTATCAGAAATTTGAAATAAGGTGGGAGTGTCACGTTGTGTAGTGTAGGGTCGTATTGGGTGGTGTAGCTCATTGTCAGAGTAAGGTCATTTAAGGTCGTCCATAGAAATGTGAAGAAACGCCACCTAGTGGGTAGCGTGTGACTGCTAAGAGAAAAAAATATAGACAGTCCAGCGTAATCTGTGCAAGAGGTAATTGAACGTGAACAATGTCGACAGCCTATTTTTGTGGAGTGATGAACACACCGTGTCCCATAGAGGTAATTACTACGGCATAAGACATAGCAAACTAGATCTGTGGGCCTCAAAGTTCCTCGCAGAATTGCGCATTCTGTAGTTGAAATTAACATAGTCGAACCTTCAGCTGCCGCACCTGGTATAAGTTACAAATATACTTACTCAGGATCATACCATCAGTTTTACGCTATCAGACAAGAACCACTTGGGAACTGTCAGCAAGTGCTAATAATAAAAGCACAAACGGAAAATAACATGATGACTTTAACCAGTTACGCTATATAGTGAGTCTAGACTGGGTCTAGGGGTCTGATATACTCAAATGGGCAGGCCCGCAGAACGAACCTCCTTCATTCGCCTTCCCCGCTGAACCTTGATATCCCTTGGATGATCCTCCTCTAGCTCATTTTGCAAGTTGATCTTCTATTCCTTTGAACTCTATTCGACGATTGAAGAAAAGTGAAGGTGATTTACTAGCCTCTTCCCAAACAAGTAGAATGAAGTCAGCCAACTAACCTCTTCCATGGCCTTCCCTGTTGTCTAATATCTACCATCTTGTACCTTTAACCAAATGAGCAGACCCGGAGAAGGTGAAGAAACTGCCGGCGCCGTGAGCAAGAGCCCCATCTGATTTTCTGAAGAACCTCTTGTTCCGGTTAACAAAACAAAAACATCATGTGACGGAGAAACTTGTACACTAGTTCATAAGACCTTTACTAGATTATAGTTCATCGGATTCCTTCGAGACTTGTAGTTCCAGAACTACAATACTCTAACTATATATAGCGGGAAACGGCTTGCAGTCCTCTCCTATGACTCTAGAGCTCTATGTTGGTTCTTAACATCGGCAAAATTTCACCAAATTACAAAAAAACTCTTTGAAATGATTGGAAACCTTGTAAATATAAGCTCAGAACCCATTCATCTGTCTCTGTCGTTGAAGCTTTCTCCATTCAAGAGTAATATTTAATACGCGACTCGAATGATTTACGAGCGACGAATTAAGTCGTCGAGAGCTAATTATGTCGTCGTTGGGAGACGGTCGTCTTTCATTTTTCATCCGCTCCTTGTAGTCCTAATTCCGACAGGCGCTTCTTTGACTACTCTAGTCCTTTTGTACATCTGGAGTGTACATCATCCATCTTTTGCCTACTGCTTTCTATGGTTTCTACTACTGCTTTCCATGACTCTCTCCTAGCCATACTCTTTGCAGCCATGCCAGTTTGTGTCTGATTGTTAATCTCTTCGTAGGTGCACGCCGAACGCGCGCTCGAGGACGCCTGGCTGGAAATCCAGGATCATCCGGTGTTCACGCCGGACGGCGACAGCTTCCTGCTGCTCGCATCCGTGCAGGAAGGCAGCATCGACTCGTTCACGCACATCAAGCACATCACGCTGACGCAGCAACGCATCGCCGTCATCAGTCACGGTCGCTACGAGGTGAACAAGATCCTTGCGTGGGATACTAGCAATCACCAGATGTGCGTATTTCAAATTTGCTTCCTTTTTTTTGTTTCGGAAACATCTTTTTCTTTGAAGGAAGACTTTTAAGGCCCAGAAAAGAAATATTCCAGGCATTTTTAATGACGTGTCTATCTAATGACTTGTTTTCTGATTGTCTTATTTATACTTTATTTCGTCTCTGAAGATACTACTTAGCGACCGAGGAACATAAACCGGGACAGCGCCATCTGTACGTTGTCAAAGATCCAACCAATGATGATTCCCGACGTGTGGAGCCACTGTGTATCACCTGCGATCTGGGTGAAGTTCTCTGGAGTAGTAGATATTTCTATGTTAATTGTACCCACTTCAATGCGTTGGTATGTTCTAATGTTCCTGGAGTTTAAGGTCGAGGAGAGTTCAGCTTAGGGCATTGCAATGGATGATATTTCGTCAATTTTTTTAATTTAAAAGATCTCGGGTTAGACCTTAGGTCAGGCAATTTGCATTACAAAGAAGATCTTCCATTTCATGGACTGTGTCTATTCTTGTAAGAGGAGAAGGTCTAAACTAAGAGTTATTAGCCTCTTCCTGAGAGACTAGACTAAAACCAACAAATCTTTATTTCTCCTATGACCAAACCCAAATGAGCCTTGATATTCTTCCGTATCCTGCTACACTCTTCTCTACTGACGAGTAGAAGGACGAGTTCCTTCCACGTTATACCATTAAACAACTGCCTCCATCCTTACAGAGCCATCTCTACATATATGGCTCTATAAGCTGATCTCCTTCCGCATCCTGTTCCACTCTTGCATAATATATACCTGCTTGTACCTTTAACCAACCTCCATCCCTACAGAGCCTTGAAATCCCATGCATCTCTAGCTCATTTTGCAAGTTGACCTTCTATTCCTTTGAACCCTATTTGACTTTTGAAGATGGGTGAGGTCAGATCTTATGATTTATTAGCCTCTTCCCAAAAAGGTAGAATGGAGTTAACCCACCTAACCCTTATTTTTCCGATGACTCTATAACCTCAAATGAGCTTGATCTCCTTCCGTATCCTGTTCCACTCTTCCCTATGGTCTAGGATCTTCCAGTTTGTACCTTTAACGAACTTCTCCATTGTGCCTTGACATATCTTTCCTGATCCTCCTTTAGTTCATTTTAGATAATTCATTACAATTCAAAGGTTTAGAAACTTTTGATGAAATGATCTTTCCACACAAACCTAAGCAGAACTCCTCCCAACCACAGTTCCCTATGATTAGCCAGGTGCATGTTAATGTTGTGATGTTTTTCTTTAGGTAAATCCATCGTCGGAGTCAACATTCGTTCGCAACTACGTCCTCGAGTGCGAAGGACCAGGTCTTCCATTAGCTGGCGTGCACTCGTCGCGCACGCACAAGCTGTCGAAGCTGCTGTACGACAGCCGGCCGAAACAGGGTCCGATTCTGGGGCAGCTGGCGCTGCCCAGGCAGCGGTCGTTCGAGGTGCCTTTAACGCAGGGTAGCAAAGCTCAAGTCCAGCTGCTCCTGCCACCCAGCTGGCGCGAGGAATTGCGCGACGCAGCCTATCCGGTGCTCGTCGAAGTGTAAGTCCCTCCTCCTCCTCTTCCTTCCTCAACCTTTGCTAACTTCAAATATCACCAAACTAGTTCAATTAACTTAAAGATAGAAATTGTGGAATTCCCCCGAGGAAGGAGATGAAGGAGTCCCTTTTCTATCTTCGGGGTTATACTTTTAGTTTAATTAACTTTTCTAAAATACAATAGAGGACTAGGACTTCGACAGAGGTCTCGGGTTTAATCTCTAGATTCAAGTTACAAGGAACAAACTTAAACGCGGGGAAGTCAACAAGCAAAAAAATAGGGTTGATTCAATTTGGGAATTGTTCTGTTAACTCTTATGAGTTCAACTTCTATGTCCCAAAGAGGTCTTAAGAATGGACTGTAAACCAAAAAAAAATCAAAAAAATATCCAAGGCCATATTAATAATAATTTTCAGAAATGGTCGACCCGGAAGTAAGTCAGTGACAGACGAATTTCGTATCGATTGGGGAACGTACATGTCGAGCCACTGCGACGTCGTCTACGTAAGACTGGATGTACGAGGTTCCAGTGGGCAGAGCAATCGTGCCCTGTACCGGCACATAGGAGGCGTCGAAGTGGCTGACCAGATCGCCGTTATCCAGCACCTACTGAATACGCTCACCTACCTCGACGAGACTCGGGTCGGAGTATGGGGCTGGGGCTACGGTGGATACGTTACCGCCATGGTCCTTGGCTCCCAACAGAAGGTTTTCAAGTGTGGCGTTGCCGTCAGTCCTATTGCTGACTGGTTGTACTATAGTAAGTTTTATTGTCGTCTATATTTCGGAAGGATCTAAGTTTAGTTCCTTTCCCACCATCACCATTCTTCTTCTATCATATCCACTTCAAGAGTTTCTAGCCCTATTCCGTCCTTTTTTCGAAGTCATCTTCTCCCACTAACTATGCATACCACCCTTGGCCTTCTAGAGGATAGCCTCTGCAAATACCTCTAATTTTCTATATCCCATCAGTTATATTACAAAAAAGATCTTGTATTCCATGGACTGTTCCTCCTCTTGTAAGAGGATAAGGTATAAACTAAGAGTTATTAGTCTCTTCCCGAGAAAGTAGACTTAAAACTATCACGTCTCATTTTTCTAACTCTTGTTCTTCTTCCACTAACTCTGCATCTGTACTCCTGTCCCTCTACTCCTACCTCCAATTGTCTTGATTACATCATTTACATTACAAAGAAGATCTTCTATACCAAGGATTCTTTGTACTCTCTTAAGAGGATAAGGTCTAAACTAAGAGTTACTAGTCCCTTCCCGAGAAAGTAGACTTAAACCTATCCCTTCCCCTTTTTCTAACTCTTATTCGTCTTCCAGTAACTCTGCATACCAACTCTTCACCTCCCTCTACTCCTACGTCCAATTTTCTCAATTCCATCATTTACATTACAAAAACATATTGTATTCCAAGGACTCTTTCTTCTCTTGCAAGAGGATAAGGTCTAAACTAAAAGTTATTAGCTCCTTCCCGAAAAGTAGACTTATCCCCTCCCCTTTTTCTAACTCTTGTTCTTCTTCCGCTAACTCTGCATACCACCCTTGGCATCACTCTACTCGTATCCCTCTACTCCTACGTCTTATTTCTCGATCTCAAAAATGTAAATATCAGATCCTCACCAATGACCAATCTGACTCTATCACCCTCCATAGACTCAGCATTTACGGAACGAGTCCTGGGTCTTCCAACTGAGAACTACAAGGGCTACGTGGAAGCGGACGCGACGCAACGAGCGCGCCACATTCCTTCCAACTCCCTGTACATCATGCACGGTCTGGCAGACATGTCAACGCCGTATCAGCATGGTATCTCCTTGGCACGAGCCCTCACCGAAGCAGGCATCCTCTTCAGATATCAGGTTAGTCAACCAACCATACATAACAACCTACAGCGCCAACTACTGTAATATAACTTTATTTATTCAGAAAAGGTTCTCTTGTTTTCAATTAAGTATGCATTGAAAAGTTTACGATTCATAAACAGTTTGTGAATATGTGAGAAGCAAAGTCATAAACTGTCATTTTATGAATACGAAGTAACACGAGCCAAAACAGCAACATCATAACGTGATATTGAAATTTTCATATGCGTGTTTTATTTATATAACAATGAAATGAAAAGGTCACATTGCCATTGAATGTATTACCTGAACTGAACCACAAAAGATATAAAAGTATTGTTTTTATTTTAGTATTATATTACTACATTTTATTACTCTTAAAATTCGAAAGAAAGCCATTTAGGAAATATTTGATAGGTGGGTTGCATTTATCGTTCCCAAATAAATGTAATGCATTTAATTTATTCCATTAGAAAGAGAGAAAATGTTGTACAATCGCTGTATTCTTATCTGAAATACTCAAAATAATCAAAAAGACTTTATAATAACTAAATTTCTTTGCGTTCATCATTAAAAATGTTGAAATGCTCAAATCATAAATTTTGGAAAACTTTTCATTAACTATTTAAAAATGTTTCGACAGATTCAGAAAGTATATACAATTTTCTTCTTCGTGTTATTTAGAAAATTGTATGATTGCTACCAGATGCCCTCAAAATATTGCAAAATACCTTAAGATACATAAATTCCCTGGTATTCATTTCAAATATTGGAATATTGCGGAAATCATAATTTTTAAGTCTCTCTATTACCTATATAATAATGTTTCGACAGTTAAATACATAAAATTCCTACCGGAAGTCCTTAAAATATTGTAGAAAAATGTTAAAATACGTCAATATCTTTGTATTCATTTCAAATGTTGAAATATCCATAACTTTTGATAGATTTCTAATTAATTATTTTAAAATATTTAAACAGTTTAGGAAAGTGGATAACATTGTCTTTCTCTCTATGTTAAGGAAATGTTATAATTCCTATCAGAAGTTCTCAAAATATCGTTGAAAAGTATTAATATACAAAAATAGTCTGATATTTGTTTCATTTGTTGAAATTTTGACAAAATCCCACCTTTTCAAAAACTTCTAATTAATTATTCAAAAATGTTTAAACAATTTAAGGAAATAGATAAAATTGTCTTTCTCTCTGGGTTAAGAAAATTTTATAATTCCTACCAGAAGTAATATATCGTAGAAAAGCATTAAATTCCAAAAATTCTCTGATATTCTATTCAAATATTGAAATTTTGACAAAATCCCACCTTTTCAAAAACTTCTAATTAGTTATTCAAAAATGTTTAAACAGTTGAAAAAAGTGGATAAAATTGTCTTTCTCTCTGTGTTGAGGAAATTTTATAATTCCTACTCGAAGTCCTCGAAATATCGTAGCAAAACATTAAAATACAAAAATTCTCTGATATTCTATTAAAATATTGAAATTTGGACAAAATCCCACTTTTTGAAAGACTGCGAATTAACAATTGAATAATGTTTAAACAGTTTAAGAAAGTAGACAAAATTATCTTTCTCTCTGTGTTAAGAAAATTTTATAATTCCTACCAGAAGTTTTCCATATATCGTAGAAAAGCACTAAATTCCCAAAATTCTCTGATATTCTATTCAAATATTGACAAAATCCCACCTATTGAAAAACTTCTAGTTAATTATTCAAAAACGTTTAAACAGTTGAAGAAAGTAGATAAAATTGTCTTTCTCTCTGTGTTAAGGAAATTTTATAATTCCTATGAGAAGTCCTCGAAATATTGTAGAGAAACATTAAAATACAAAAATTCTCTGATATTCTATTCAAATATTGAAATTATGACAAAATCCAACCTTTTGAAAAACTTCTAATTAATTATTCTAAAATGTTTAAACAGTTTAAGAAAGTAGATAAACTTGTCTTTCTCTCTACGTTAAGGAAATTTAATAATTGCTACCAGAAGTTTTCAAAATGTCGTGGATAAATACAAATTTTAAAATTTTTAGAAAATACCAACTTTTGAGACTCCTAATTAACAATTTTAAAATGTTCAAACAGTTTAACAATTTAACATGCCGATAAGTTCATTTCGATGTAAGTGGGTATACCAAAATAAATTACATTTAACAGAGAATCGAATACTAAAAGATTGAGAATTCCATAATATGTATGTTAGAAAATATTTTAAAACGAAGTTTGATTTTCAGATATTAGTTCCACTTTTTGCCGCTATAGAAGAATATACTATATTTTGGTAGATTGAGTGGCATATAAAATTAATTTGGGTTGCATATATTATTATTAAAGCCTAATATTAAAAGAAAAAGTACAATGTGTTGCATACATTGTTACAAATTAACCAATGAATATTTTTTCCATGTTAGAGTTATGCCGACGAAGGCCACGAACTGCAAGGAGTGCTGGAACACGCTTATCGCTCGATGGAAGACCATTTCCAGGAGTGCCTTAGTTTAGACATCGACGAAAGCGAACCGAAACCGTCGGCGGACACTTGAAACCGCAAGTGCACCGCCGCCGACGCAGCACCATCGCCGCCATTTACGATATCAGCATCGAGCCGCCATCTTGGCACACTCGTCATCAAATTCATCAAACTCGTCTTCTTGCAAACTATTATAATCCCTCCTCATTCACGCATCCAAGAGCAAACGAAAAACTCGACCTTGAATCACCTTTTAATCAACTAAACCAACCTGAAACGCGTCGTACGTCTGCTAATTAACTTATTAAACGCTTTTACCTAAACTTAAACGACTTCTAACATAGTATCAACCAAGGTAAACCTTGTAATTTCATCTCTTGAAAGTCTCAAAGCGTGTTTTCTGATATACAGCCGAAAAAAAGCGAAAATTATAAAGAAAGAACGACAAAAAACACAAAGTTCATATCCCATTTTTACAAGAAAATGACTAAACATTAAAACATACTTAAACATGAAAAAAAACATAATGTAAAGTAACATAACAATGACTAAAAGTAGTTGATTAATTTGATCAAATGCAGGGAATATTCAGACATTTTACGTTTAGTTGACGTTAAAATTTTGAATGAAAACATTACTCTGTTATTGACACCGGTATACCAATAATTACCTGGGAAATTTCGATGGGATCACTTTCGCAGCAGGCAAGAACGTCATAACCCCTTTAATCATTATTATTTTTACTTCTTTTTTAAATAACTAGGCACGATTTGTTAATATATTACAATTTTATTAACGGTGTCAGTACGAGGAAAAGGGGAAACATGTTCTCTGTTAAATTTTAAACATATTTTATACATATATACATATGTTTAAAGTATACTGCACATGTTTCCTGGAATTCTGTTGTTGGAAAATCACTTAAATAATCTTCCGCGTTCTCAAATCAATGGTTTATTACGTTCATCCTGAAAATAAACATTTGTAACGCACGTGGTACAAAGTCACAGTACAAATAAATTTGTATGTTGTTAACGGAAAGGGGCTTCAACGATGAAGTTTGAATAGAGTCACATCAGTGAGAACTAGTAGCTCGAAAGCGTTAGCGGAACTAAGAAAACAATATTAACAGAAGAAAAAAGGAAAGATCCGACTTGATAGCTGTCGACGTCGTAGTGAACAGACGATGTGCTAAATGGCGACACAATAACAAGGTAGTAAATCCGCGAAAACACGTGGTTGTGTCATCTTAATTCAAACACTCTAGCAAACTGATCGGTAAGGAAGAAGGCCCGCGTGCGCTACAAATTTGTGAGTCGCTGAAAGTCAGCGTTTTCTCATAACAGCAATGTAACGCCGACGACGAGTCGCGTTTAATATGTTTAGGCCGTAACTTTAAGCCGAGCCGAGCCATACCGAAAAACAAATCGACCGGCTGTTTAGGCGCAAAGACGGCCCCCGGGCAAGCAGAAGAAATCATATCATGGCACCACGCTATGGCCCAGCAGAAATTGAGCAACAAGCTGCTGACGATACAAAGGAGAGCAGCAATAGGAGAAGCTGCCGGTTATCGGACTGTTTCCACTGACGCTATACTGGTAATAAGCAGCATGATACCTTTTTTTTTCTTTTTATTGCGGTTTGTGGAAAGCTTTTATAGCCAGAGTGTGGGGCTGACAGATCTCTTCACCTGACCTACCCGAACTAAAACCATATCCGCGCTTGGTATTCTCCTACCCCGGAATTCGCCTTCAAATGCATTACATCAGGATAGGATTTATAGACCCTATTTCGCGCTCAACACACTCCTAGCAAATCTTGCGACTGCATTCCATATCTCCTCCGATTCTAACATCCCCCTCCCTAGATCCTCTGGGACGATGTCCACAGTTTCTCTGAGTATCCTTCGTTCTGCTTCCCATCTGTCGCAAGACTCGAGTGTGTGCGCGGCGTCGTCAACTTCCCCGTTGCCGCAGTACCTACAATCAGAGATTGCTGCCTTGCCGATTCTGTGCAGGTATTGCCCGAACTCGCCATGACCTGTCAACAGCTGGGCCAGATAATAATCTATTTCGCCGTGTTGACGCTCAACCCAAGCCTTTACGCTGGGGACAAATCTCTCTGAAGTTAATTGTAAGTACAAAACCTAACTACAAAACTTTATTATTACATTAGCGTTTCTGAAGGGTGCTGAGTTTTCAGGTGCAGTACCTGTGTTTTACATATGTTTCTCAGATCAGCCAAGTTTTTGTAAGCATTTTTTTTACATGACTTACATGTCTAGATTCTACACTCTTCTAGTTTCCAAGAAAACCGAACTTTTATATCGCCTTACGGCCACTCCAATGTAATATAATATAATTATAAACTTTGACCGGCTCTGAAGGCCATGAAAAAATTCGCAAAACTCGTGTTCTTGCACATTTGTATATGATTGTTGATTCCTATATAAAGTTGAGATAATAGGTAGTGATGTTTTGTATTACTTCTTTATATCTTTATTAAATTTAATTAATCATTAGTACGAAATTTAGCACAGTTTTTTCTTTAAAAAAAAACTGTGATAAATTTCGTACTAATGATAGAAACACCAAAAATCAAAACATTTTTATAAATTGGCGTTATTTTGCTGAGGATGGTGTAATAAAAACACCGAAACCGGTCCAAAATTAAATTTAATAAAGATATAAAGAAGTAATACAAAACATCACTACCTATTGCACATTTGTATTCACCTGAGTAATCCATGTAACATCCATGTAAAGCACATGTGCTACACCCGAAAACTCAGCTCCTATAACGCTTATAATTTTTTATCTTGTTGCTAACTTCAGAGTAGTGTTATACAATCATCAGCAATAATCCTAAAGATTGATTGAAAAATCACATTAAAATGCAACATTCCATGATTAATAGAATGTTGCTATCACAGTGACAGTTTTGTTTCAATCTATCGAAACCATAGATGATAATAATGAAAAATAAATAAAGAAACAATTATATACATTGCTGGCACCAAGATTGTAGCACCATCGAAATTTCCCAAACTTTAGAGTACTCCAAAGTCACGTATACAGTAAAAATTCTCTATAGATATTTTCATTGTTTCTAATGTAACTAATACATACAAAATTACCACAACAACAAAAACAAATTTTACAAAAATTCAAGCTAAAATTAATTTAAACATCATAAAATCAATCAAAAGGTCTTTGAAAAAATTTAATCTAGTCTTTTAACAAATCAAACAAACTAAAAACCGCGCTGTTAAAACCAAATTAATTATGATATAATCAACAACAAAAAAAACGGAAAAAACTCAGCTTCTTCAAAACTTTTTCCACTCTCTTGTAAAGTTAACCTAACACTAACAATAAGATAGATTTTCTTATTATTTTTGTAGTGACTGATAAGAGTTTAGTCTAAAACTAAGTGATAGGCTTTTAATTGCAAAAAGAAAATGCATTACCAACATATTTGTCATTGATAAATCGATTTGTAATCATATTGTTTACGGTTGTTTTTACAAACTTTAACAATTAGAAGAAGAAAAAAGGAGTAAAACAAAAAAATAAGGAAACAATCTCAAAGAAGTTGAAGAAAAGTTAGCAAAAACTAATGCAATTACATTATAATTCTGATAAGAACAAGTCAATTATCCCTAATTAATGAATATTCGGCTTTTTAAACAACTCTAATGTTATCTGAAATGCGTGCGACGCATATTGGCTGAAATATTGGCGTTACGCAGAAGCATTAAATCGACGCAGATGGCGCGTGAGGGCATGAAATCCCCGTTTCGGAACAGTTTAGAAAAAAATTTCACATATTTATAATGATGATATTGCAATGAGTTATACACCAAGAGATAGAGTAACTCTTCTACGCCAGGAAGCAGTAGTTATAGGTTTTTTTCATGTCCGTCATTATTAGTTATTATGAGTTATATGAGTTGTCAGACTTTGCGCTTTTATCTAGATATGAAACGGGAAAGGAGTTTTGTTAAATCATATATCAGCATATTTCAAATTTTATAATCTATTAAACGGTGTATTTTTCATTAGACCTTTCTGCGATTGACCTTCATTTTTGAGTGTATCTTGGGGCGTAAGGTGATACGATATTTGTGTCCTTTGTCGCTCACGTCGAGCGAAATTATTAAATTATTAGTTTTCGAGTTGTCAGTTTTGAAAGTTTGAAATAACAATTTACCCATTCCTCGTCTCAAATGACTTCCAAAAACGTCAATATCTCAAAAAATACTCGTAGCATGGACTTCAAATTTTTCGATAATCATTTTCGAACGTTGATTATTTTAAAAATTTCAAAGATTTTTTATGAGATTTAGTATTTCCTAGTTCTATAAACAATCTTAAGACAAAAGTTGTTCTTATAAAATTTTGCTTAAGTTATTAGTTTTCGAGTTATACCATTTGGAAAATTTGAAATAACCGATGTGCCCATTCTTAGACTCAACCGTCTATAAAAAAACTTCAATATCTCCAAAACTACTAGTAGCGTAGACTTCAAATTTTCAGATAACCATTTTCAGAGGTTATATTATCAAAAAATTTGTAATACATTACTTTACTAACCCTTTAAAAGTTTTTAATTTTAAAAATTTCAAAGATTATTAATCAGATTAAACATTTTCGGATACTATACGTAATTTTTAAATGAAAGTTGCTCTTATACAATTTAGTTTAAGTTATTAGTTTCCGAGTTATACCGTTTTGAAAATGTAAAATAACTGATTTCCTCTAGTTTACTCTAAACCGGTTTCTAAAACCTTTTATATCTCAAAAACTAATAGTCAAAAATTAAATTGTAACTACTGATTACTGGCGTAGAAAGGTTAAACTGTCTTTTGGTGTATCATTCATTTCAATATCATCATTATAAATATGTTTAAATTGATGGTAAACATATGCGAAATGTTGATTTTCTGCGTTCACGCCGCGTTTGCGCCGATTTCAGCCACTGTGCAACGCCAGTGACGGAGAGTGGAGTTCTTTTTTATATCGTAATTGTTAGAAGAATGACAGTTTTAATTCACGTAATAAATAATGTTAAATGTTCATGAATAAGCATAAGGGAGGAAACATCATTTCGCACCAGTACTATGGTTGCCAGGACTATAAAATGGTCACAAAGAAAGTCCGCTTGAAACGATCAATTATAACTGTCTTAAATTAAACTTTGAAACAATAGAAAGAAAATCTACGCGTAGTTATTATATTGGTTGTGACATATTGTTAGACAAAATGAAAAAGAAACGCTGATATTTGACAGTTTTCTTTTTATGTTTTCGTTTTGTTTATTACTTATAGTGGATTATTGGAAATGATTAGAACGTTGTAGGTTTCGTCGAAGATTATTATGTGTATTTGGTTGTTCATAGGCATACTGTGCTTTATCAACTGAAATTTTAAACACTAGAAAGTTATATGCACTTGTAAATCTTTCTTTTTAGTTTGGAAACTTCGGTTTATTTGGGTAAAAACATTTTTTCCGTATGTATCAATGTATAGAAATGAATGTATCGAAAGGCGGCTTCGACGAACGCTCCAACAGGTGGAAACAACGTTTTGAAGTAAACGTATGCCAAAATCATCGAACGTGCGTTAAAATCCAATGGAGCACAGTACGCTCACGTAATTTTGTTTTAGACTAATTATTGTCTCCTATTATTAAAATTTCAACATTATGAAGACATTAGCAGTGGGCAGTTTTACTTTTACAAAATCGTGACTTCATTACACATTTTCATTTCACATTTCATTAGTTACTTTGTGGAATAAAAAGTTATGATATTTACCAATGCACGTCGTCATGGCTTCCTTTTATTGAGATTTACGCATTAAGAAGACTTTCGAACAAACATTTTCTTACAAGAAGTCATACGAAAAAGTACATTCGAACGATTTCGTATGTATACATATTTTAAAAGGCGGCTTTGACGAATGCTGCAGGTGGTAGAAACAACGTTTTGAAGTATACGTATGCCAAAATCATCGAACGTGCGTTAAAATCCATTGGAGCACAGCACGCTCGTAGAAGCTACTACGATGCTATTGATTAACACATGTACTTTTGTTTTAGACTAATTATTGCCTCTTATTGTTAAAATTTAAACATTTTGAAGACATAAGTAGTAAAACTGCCCCAAAATCGTGATTTTGTTACACATTTTCATTTCACATTTCATTCGTTAGTATGTAGAATAAGAACTAATGAAATTTATTACACGTCGTCATGGCTTCCTTTTATTGAGATTTATGCATTAAGAAGACTTTCGAACAAACATTTTCTAACAATAAGACATGTGAAAAAGTACATTCGAACGATTTCGTATGTATGTTTTGAAAGGCGGCTTTGACAAACGCTGTATCAGGTGGAAACAACGTTTTGAAGTAAACGTACGCCAAAATCATCGAACGTGCGTTAAAATCCTTTGGAGCACAGCACGCTCGAAGAAGCTACTACGGTGCTATGTATTAACGCACGTACTTTTGTTTTACTCATTATTACTTCCTATTATTAAAATTTAAACATTATGAAGACATTGGCAGTAAAACTGCATCAAAATCATGATTTAATTACACATTTTCATTTCACATATCATTAGTTACTTTGTAGAATAAGAACTAATGAAATTTTGCAACGCACGTGTTCATGGATTCGTTTTATTGAGATATATGCATTAAGAAGGCTTTGGAACAAACATTTTCTAACAAAAAGACATGCGAAAAAGTACATTCGACCGATTTCGTATGTATCAATGTATAAATGTTTTGAAAGGTGGCTTTGTCGAACGCTGCAGCAGGTAGAAACAACGTTTTGAAGTAAACGTGCGCCAAAATCATCGAACCTGCGTTAAAATCCTTTGGAGCACCGCACGCTCGTAGAAGCTACTACGATGCTATTTATTAACTCACGTACTTTTGATTTAGACTCATTATTGCTTCCTATTATTAAAATTTAAACATTACGAAGACATTGGCAGTAAAACTGCCCCAAAATCGTGATTTCATTACACATTCTCATTTAACATTTCATTAGTTACTTTTTGGAATAAAAACTTATCATATTTACCAATGCACGTCGTCATGGCTTCCTTTTATTGAGATTTATGCATTAAGAAGACCTTGGAACAAACATTTTCTAACAATAAGACATGTGAAAAAATACATTCGAATGATTTCGTATGTATCAATGTATAAATGTTTTGAAAGGCGTTGTCGAACACTGCGACAGGTGGAAGCAACGTTTAGAAATAAACGTGCGCCAAAATCATCGAACGTGCGTTAAAATCCTTTGGAGCACCGCATGCTCGTAGAAGCTACTACGACGTGTTAACACACGTACTTTTGTTTTATACTCATTATTGCCTCCTCTTATTAAAATTTAAACATTATGAGGTCATAGGTAGTAAAACTGCACCAAAATCCTGATTGCATTGAACATTTCATTAGTTACTTTGCAGAATAAAAACTTAGGAAACGTACCAACGCACGTCGTCATGGCTTGCTTTTATTGAGATATATGCATTAAGAAGACTTTCGAACAAACATTTTCTAACAATAATACATACGAAAAATTACATTCGAACGATACTCGTGTGTAAACAATAATTGGTGCGCTTTCTATCAACACCGTGCCAAAATCACTGTTTCCACACTTGTATACACGTTTATATGCTGTTTTTTTTTGTATCTGTACTGTTTTCTATATAATATGTTGTAAAACAAGTGTATATAACGTCAATTGAAGTCAAATTCAAAGAAAAACTAAAGAAAACTAAAGACATGCAAAAATCGAAGAAGCAAAGACAATCCAAAAAAAAACTAAAGAAAAACGTTTTGCTATTTAACTAAATACATAATTGTTAGCTTTTACAATTGAAAAAAACAATGTTACTAAGATAATCAAATACTTGACGCCCTTTAAATGATCTTTAAAGATATGTTAAAACTATTTTATTATTGATTTTTTTCTTATTGATTATTTTGATTAAAAGTCTTACAATTAGGAAATATTGGGTTGAAACCGCAAAACTCTAGCAATAAATTCTGCAATAATATCTGTTTTTATTAATCATAATTAATGATACATTATGATACATTATGATATATTATGATACATTATGATATATTATGATACATTAAGATACATTATGAAACGTGTAATCAAAACAAGATGAATATGTTACAGAATTTCATTCATTAAGTTTTGAATAGTTTAGTAGATTAAAAAGAAAACGCTAGAATACTCTGATACAGTGTATAAAAGTATTACAAAATGTTGCCTAATTGTTAAAACTGTAAGTTTGTACTTGTAAGTGCGTACTTAAGTAAGAGTACTTAAACATTAAGGGAAACTAACAAATGTAAGTGACATTTACATGCATTCGATCGACACATTTACAGTGAAAAACAAATAAATGGAACGACGATGAAACGTACACCACGGAACACGGTAATCACGCCGAAACGGTTTTTTCCAATCAATTATTAATTACTACTGTAATGCATGTGTTATCTAATTGCGAGCGCTGATTATTAATTAACTTAATGTGTAAGGTATAACGTGCAGAACACCAAACAAATTATTACTTAAATTTTAATGATGATTGTTCGAGATTTTGGCAAATAAAAAAAAAATGGGGAAATTGGTTGTGGTTAAAGACACTGCACTGGCTGGAATAAACAAAAACGAAGGATAAGAATGTGAGTAGATTACGAATTACGAGGCAGTTATGGAATTAATATGAGACAAAGACAGGGATTGTAAGTCGCTAGCTAAGCGTTGTATGTATGAATTTTAGGCAATCTACCGAGAAAAACAACATTTTAACTTGTAAGAAAAAAATCTGAAATGAAATGTTAAATGTTTCGTTTTTGTATTAATATAATAAAATGAAATCAGTTACAGTTTTCTTAATCCTAAATATTAATTTTAATATTAATATTTACTTTTGCAAGTAGTTCTGTCAGAAAATGAGTTTTATTCAGAGTGTGTTTTTGAAATTTCCGGAAATTTGTCAACTTTGGCGGGCATTAACGCCATAACTATAAGACTGACACAATCGGTAGTGGTAATATTTAATCAGCAAACTCTTCTTTTATCAAAATCAATTAAGGCCATTTAATTATCTCAATTAGTATGGCCAGTACATCAGATTTTTTTCAAGTATGTTTTTGAAAATATTAACAAAACATCAACCTAGAAATGCCTTATATAACCAACCTAAAAGGTTGGAATTGGAAGCAACAATTCTTCATCTATTAGTAATCATTAAGAAATCTATGTTTTCCTTTGCAGTTTAGACGGAAAATAAGGTTTTCCCAGGCGAAAATTTCAATGGAAATTCAACTTTAAAGGGCAGTAACGCCATAACCATAACAGTGACATGATCGCCAATACAAGTATTTGATCAACAATCTCTTCTCCTACCAAAATCAGTGGAGAGCATTTAATTATCTCAATTAGTCTAGCCGGTACATCAAGTAAAGTATAGAAAAACATACTTTATTTTTGAAAATATTAAATACTTAGAAGTGCCATGTATAACCAACCTATAAGCTTGAGTATAGTCTCATTGAAAGCACCAATTCTTCATCTATTAGTAATCATTAAGAAATCTATGTTTTCCTTTGCAGTTTAGACCGAAAATAAGGTTTTCCCAGGCGTGTTTCTGAAAATTTCTAAAATTCGTCCAGTTTGAAAGAAAGCTTCGTAAATTCAACTTTAAAGGGCAGCAACGCTAAAACCACAACAGTGACATGATCGTTAATACTAGTATTTGATCAACAAACTTTTCTTTTGTCAATATCAGTTGATGGCATTTAATTATCTCAATTAATTTAGCCGGTACATCAGAATTTTCCAAACATATGTTTGAAAATATTAAATACTTAGGAAATACATATATAACCAACCTATAAGCTTGAAAATAATCTCATTGGAAGTAACAATTCTTTATCTATTAGAAATCATTAAGAATTCTATGTTTTCCTATGCAGTTTAGTAGGAAAATAAGATTTTTCCAGACTTGTTTTAAATATGGCTAAAATTCGTAATGTTTATAAGCTTCCACTTATATTATTTATAATAATACCGTGAGGAAAAATCAAGTGTAACAGTAACATTGCCAATGCCAAAATGTAGTGAAAGCAGGGATTTATTAATTTTTAATATGGGTGGCTCCATCTATTGACTAATGTACAAAGTTCGATCACATTAGAAATACAGATTTCTACTTGATCTTTTTGGCAGAGCTTCGTAATTCTACTATTATCTAAAAGATGGCGCTGCTGGAATTAAGTTTCGTAGCAAACTGAAAAAGGTTACAATTAAAGGTTTCCCGTATTGTATGAAAAAAATACATTTATTTATTTTTTTAAATCCTCAAACTTTATCTCTTCGCTCCTCTGTGATCCTGGTACCAACATTTTTGATACTATCGCCTAATTTTCGGAAGACGCGAAAAGGTTTGGGAATTATGAACTAAATTATATTACAATAATTACTTAAATTTAATTTTTATTTTTCTTTTCTCAAAGAAATTTCAATTCGTATAATTACATTTCATTGCCTTATAGAGAATGATGACCTCTTTCATTTGTTACCATTTTTAATTTGTTCGAAGACCTGAACAAGTGTGTTACGATATTGGTCTAGTGGTTAAGGGGTGCGCCTACTGTTTGGCCACGGCGGGTTCGAACCCCGCCTGCGGAACCGACGAAATATTTTTTTTGAATTTTATTTTTCAATCATACATTTTAGCAAAATAGAATGGTCAACCGCCGCTTCGCGGCGGTAGTTCGTTTCCCCGATGGGTTGCAATCTTACAGTTCGCCGCTTCGCGGCGAACTTCATCCGAGTCACGACTTACAAGCACCTTTTGGGCAGGAAAAACAACAGCCAACCCTGCCGGGCTTCGATCCTACGATCCTCTTCTTCGTTCCCAGGGACGCTACCACTGTACCACTTCGGCGGCATACACCTGGCCGAAATTTAAGAGATTAAAATGAACACATTTTCGATAGGTATGAAGTTTATAATGTACAGAGAATAATATTACTATACTTTCAAATGTTTAAATGTGGACGAACTGAAATTTGTAACAAATGAAAAATAAATAATAAAACTTCATAAATGCAAGAAAGTCTTTGATTGTAATATAATTTATTTGTATCAGAAAGAAAATTTACAAACATCCTCAAAAAGTTTAATAGAAAAGAAAATTGTATTTTTGGTCTTTGGACCTGGCCATCGATCTTCGTGGTCCTTAAGCCTGGATTTTATTGTTATTATGTATTTTACATGTTATTATTGTGATTTTTGTTATATCATGTGTATTGCGTGTTGTGGGTTGCGCATATTTGCGATTGTTGATTTTGAGTGTTAATTGAAGAGTGGTTGATTTATGTTGTGTGGTTTTTATAGGTGTGGTTTTAATGTGATTTTTTTTGCGAGTTGTAATTGTGAATAATGGGTGCCCACCCCGGGAACTCGAATCCCGCACGCCTGCACGGTAGACCGAAGCACTACCAACTGTGCTGCCCAGGTGGGCAAATGTTTAATATTTTCGAGAATCTCTGTTACAAATAAATTATATTACAAAGTCTTTCTCGCATTTAAGAAGTTTTATTATAATTTTTCATTTTTCACAAATTTCAATTCGTAAAATTACATTTAAAAATATTTAAACGATAATAAAAGTACAACAATATATATTACATAGTCTATATATAAATATAATAAACATTTATTGTTAGCAGAAAGAAAAACGAATTCCGATACCGGGAATCGAACCCGAGCCTGCTGGGTGAAAGCCAGCTATCCTAGCCACTAGACCATATCGGATGGTTGCAGGAGATTGCAAAGAAAAGGTAGTTATATTTCATATTTGGGAATTATTGCAAAAAGTTTCAATATTTTATTTGTTTACATACATTTGTTTACTTGTTAAATTAACAACTTAACTCTTCAAAAGCAATTAATTTTATTAATTACAATATCACGTATAAACAAATTTCTATATTACTATTATATAACATACAAATAAGCAGAATAACGATACACAATATGAAAACTACTGTCTTTTTTATTTCAATGAACAGAAATAACAATGAATTAAAATTAAATTAAAAAAGCTCAAAATGTGATTAAAAGCTCACCACCAGAGGACGTCACCAATCGCAAGTTACTTGTTTGGTCGACAACGTCAACGGATGACAGATGTTAATTGACATTCGCAGTGGTTAGGAAAGGAAATTCGGAAAATCCGAAGCTTTGCCAGCCGATTGGGGCCGTACCGAAAGGTGGGCGGCGGCGAGCAAACCACCACCGTACTATGCCACCGCAGGAACGCCGTGCATGTTTGTACTCCTAGGCGTATTCAATGTCGCCTCAATACTCGTCGGATTTATCCTAATTGGAATCTACCTACGGCACTTGCGCAAGAAGCTCGTGTGCCCCAAGACAATGGAGCCTGAAGATGCTAAGTTTATGCGGACGTAAGCAAGCTTTTATATTCCATTCCTAATACTCATAATATTTCCCAAAATTACTGGTAATTATGGTTTGCAGAGACCGCAAACCAGGGACATTAGATGCACATCCATCACTTACAGCAGTTATACTCAATTATGAGCTTGAAGTACAGATTCTTGGACAGCATGAAAGTGTTTTATATGGCGAGAAGCAGGTATAAATACACCCAAAATCTATAGACATTGAGGAAGTGAATTCATTAAACTTCCATTAAATGCTTTAAACGGTTATTGATTGTTGCAGAATTTGAAAAAAACCATCGAATTGCCAATGCTGAATTCACGATCAGATTGTGCAATGCTTGCAAAGGAAGTTCTTTCTCAATGTGATTTAATTCATCCTACAAGGGTGTCTGAACTGGAGCAGATTATTTTTTATCTTAAAAAACGCAAGTTATCTTCTTCCAATAAAGGTAAACTTTTTAAAATTTTGAGTATTATTCGGTTAAAACAGTTTTTCATGGTTTTATTAAAAAAAACTAACTTTAAATAAGAAAAACAAGTTTGTTTCTTATTTTAAGAGTTGTTTTTCGATTGATAATAACCCCATTTATGTTTTTTTTATGTTTTACAGATTTAGATATAACAAGAAATGGCTCTGCTGAATCAGAAAACGCGAATATAAACAGCCTAAATGAATATATCGAGCTACTTTATGAAGGAATTGCTGAGAAAATAAAATCGTCAATGCTCATCCTACAACTTGCAAGAGATCCGGAAAATTTGGAGGCGTTGGCCAAAAATGGTACGTTTTTTTTACTTGTCCTACGAAAATGTTCTAAATTTTTTTAAGTTTAACATTTCTCTCAGATAAACTGCTTATAAATTGCTACTGAAACTACTGAAAAATCTTCAAAAACTATGTTTTAGAAACTGTCTTAAGTGCTTTAACACGCGTATTGCGCGAAGATTGGAAGAAGAGTCTCGTCCTGAGCACAAACCTAATTTTTATATTTTTCTGCTTCTCCACGTACTCCTGCTTTCACCACGTGATCCTACACTATAAAATCGGCTCACTTTGCATGAATATAATCGCCTACGAATTGCAACGCTACGAGGAATGGAAATGTGATCTGGCCGGCCTGCCGAAACCCACCGATATTCCCTTAATGCGACGTTCGGCCTCAAATAACATCAATCTCTCGGAGGTGCCTCGCAGTGGCATTCCACAAAAAGTTCGCCCAAAATCTGGTAATTATTCGGATGTGAATATGAAGGCTGTGATGGAAGGTAGCGTCTACGATGAGTTGAGCCAATCGTCGGAGAGCATTGATGAGAAAAAGCAATTGAATGAAGCGGAGCGTTTGAAACGTTATCGTACTTTGATTAAGAAGCAGGAACAACTTCTGCGAGTCGCTTTCTTTTTACTGCTTAATATTGCAGAGGATGAAAGTGTGGAGGAGAAAATGATTAAGAAGAATATCGTTGAATTGCTGAGTAAAGGCCTTGAGCGTGAAAATGAAGAGCTGTTGGTGTTGATTTTGACGTTCTTGAAAAAGTTAAGTATTATGCAGGTGAATAAGGACGATATGGGCGAATATGATATTGTTGAGAAGTTGCCGAAGATGTTGATGAGTAGTCACGTTGATGTTGTTCACTTGACGTTGAAATTACTGTTTAATCTCTCGTTTGATGAAGAAATGCGTATGAAGATGGTTAAAATGGATATGTTGCCGAAGTTTGTTAGTTTACTTTGTAAGTATGTTTTTTTTTTAATTATTCTGAAAAAGATATTCTGAAGTATTTTTATATACACTAAAATTTAATAGAAATATCCAAATGGTCAAATTGGCGAAGTATTCGTTAATGCCATGTTTGATATTAAATAACGGAAAAACTCTTCATCACAGAAAATTTGATTTCATTCCATTTTCTGGGAAATTCAATTGGGTATTTCATATCAAAATTTGAGGATGATCGCCTAAACAGTTTGCTTTTTACTTAGGATGTTATAAAATATTTCACAAAATATTGTTTGCCATTGCATTATTGAAAAAAAAAAAAACTATTTAAGTTTATAAATTGCATTTAGCGTCATCTGATTAGAAATTTATTCAAATATAAAATACCAAAATTTGATAGTGATCGGACGAATAGTTTGTTTTGAATTGTTAGTTTTTTAAAGCTTTGGAATAAAATTTTACAATTTCTTTAAGCTGATGATCGACATCAAGAAGTCGTCCTAAAACTACTCTACCATTTGAGCTACGATGATGATGTCAAAGAACAATTCCTCTACACCGATTGCGTCTCGCTAATCGTCGACATGCTCGTACTGAACGCCACAGATCAAGTCGACCAAGTGATGGTAGCACTCTGCATCAACCTAGCAATCGACGCAAATAACGCCCAGCAAATGGCTGATAACAGCCGCCTGCACAGCTTGATGACCCGTGCACTTGCCCACGAGGATGCCTTACTCATGAAGATGATCCATAACATCGCCGAGCATGATAATACACGCACGAGCTTCATCGAATTCGTCGGTGATCTCGCCAAGGCGACGATGGAGTCGAAAAAAGAAGAATTCATCCTAGAATGTCTTGGTGTGTTAGCAAACCTACACCTCGCCGATCTGGACTGGGCGGAAATCTTCAAACATTTCAACATGATGCCTTGGTTTAACGAAGTCTTAAAGTCCAACAGTGCTCAACAGGATTTTATTCTTCAAGTTATTGTTCTTTTGGGGACTGCTGTTCATGACGAAGGTTGTGCACAGTTGCTATGCAAGTCAAACGTGTTGATTGCACTGATTGATCTTCTCAAAACGCATCAGGAGGATGACGAGATTGTTTTACAGATTATCTACGTTTTTATGATTGCGTTGTCGCATCGCGAGAGCATTGATTATGTGATTAATAACACAGAGGCGCCGGCGTATTTGATTGATCTTCTGCAGGATAATAATACATCGATTCGTAAAACGTGTAATACTTGTTTGGACATCATCGCCGAACGTAATGCTGTATGGGGGGAGCGTATTCGAATCGAACGATTCCGGAATCATAATGATCAATGGCTACAGATGGTTGATTCTGAAACACTTGAACGTGAAGAAGAAGAGGAGGAAGATAATGAGCTTCCTCCTTATTTAAACACAGCTTATTTATCTACAGCAGTGGTTCCACCATTATTAGGTAAGTTTGTCATCATTTTCTTATATTCTTAATTTTGAACAGTTTTAATTTGTTTGCATTCCTTTTTTTGGGATATCATAATATGATTAATAATTTTCAGAAAACACAAATGAATCAGACACCCCACCAAAAAAGGAAATCCACCTTGATTATTTTAATAAAATAGACGATAAGTAAGTCACCCTACATCCTTACATCTAACTGTGACACTGTAACAATGTTTAATCATCTTATCATTCCAGCATCTTGCAAGATTTCGAGATGGAGTCAATGTAAATCGATTTTACTCACATTACAACAACACACCTTTTGCAACTTAAGCAGCTTGCAATTAATTGAATGTTTCTTTCGTGGCTACTCGCCGCTTGTTACTTTATTTGTCTAGTCAAAACTCGAATTTGATGTTACCGATGTTATAATATAATTCAAGGCTCCCCGTGTTCAGGTCAAGAAGACATGTATTTAGCAATTAGTTTAACTATTGTACGTCTGTTTCGCAAAAACATTTCGTTGTTGTGCTTTGTTTCTTGTTTCATATTCATTCATATTCTGCTTTTCGTTTTCGTTACATGCCAAGGGCGTATTTCCGATGCAATATATTTAATTTAGTACATAATATATAAATTATAAAGAACATAATAATAAAGATAATAACATTCACTTGAATATTTGCATTTTTTTGCCTTTTAAGGGGAATTTACCTGATCAGAAAATTTCTTCTGAAAATAATCTGAATTTGAAGTTGAACTATTGAAGATTATTCAATACTCAATTTTAATAACTGAAAAATTTACGAAACTATATCTCATAAAATATATAAGGTATTCGTAGGTTTATCCAGCTTTAAGCGCGTTTTTCTTGTAGTATCGTTTTTATATTTTACGCACACGATTGTGAAAATTTTAATGAATCGATTGTGCTGAATGACACCGCATTTTATAGATTATTAAATTCTACCTAGAATATGACGTTAATTATTGTTTCTAAAAATATATTTTTTCTTATTTATAAATCGAACTTTTATGCGAAAATGTACAAAAGGCTGCAATTTTAATTTTTTTCTTGAAAAAAAAAAACGACGTCATAAACTTCAAGCTAGTTTCATGAAATTTGTAAAATCTTTTTCGTTTCTAATGATGATGCGCAGCTGCGCATTTCAAAAAACGAGACAATGTAAACATGACATCCATTTTATGCTAAATATCGATTGTTTCATGTGAGAAAATACTGTGCTTATGAATTATGCATTACATTGACATCAAAATAAAAACTTTTGGAGCTATAGTGAAAAACAAAGGAAAAATCATGTATTTTCGACCTGGAAAATGAGGTTTTCTCGAGCACTCGAGTGACCCGGCAATTAACAAATATAATACAAAAGAAATTGTCTTAATTAATAGCTAGATTATTCTAAAATATTCTCTCAAAATTTCATAGACGATAGCTACAGTATTTTCGAAGTTATAGCCATGATCTGTGGCTATAATATATAAATAGTGAGCTATAATATATAAATAAAGCGAACTTGCCTTCATGCAAATTTAAACATGTTTTTCTCGCAACGTTTTTCATTTTGCATACAAGACTGAGAAAATTGCACTAAATCAACTAATGCTGAGTGATACCTCATTTTATAGATAATTAAATTCTCTAGAATTTTTTTTAAAGTCTATATTTACCTATTTATTTCCTATTTTTAAGTCGAACTTTTATGCAAAAAAACGTGCAATTTTAGTTTTTTTCTTGGAAAGACTCGACATGATATTCAAGGTAGTTTCATAAACTCTGTAATAACGCTTTTATTTTTTCGTTTTCGATGAAAATTACGAACTCTTAAGAGTGCCACAACTCGGAAAACGCGACGATAAAAACATGGCTTCCATTTTTAACTGATAATATCGATTCTTTCACGAGAAAAATCACGCTTTGCTTATGAATTATGCATCAAAATGACATCAATGTTCCAAAACTTTTCAAAGGTATAATTTTTGAAAGAAATATCGTTAAAATTATGCTTTTCCGACTTGGTTGGTGAGGTTTCCTCGTCAAAATGAAGCAAATTTTAACTCACCCCTTGTTTTAAATCCATTTTTGGAGGGATTAGTCCCGTGTTTCATCATTTTGCATGTTCATATTTTGTGTGTTGCGATTTTCCACTTTTTCCTGTCGTGTGTTTCTTCCAGTTCCATATCCCTGCTTCTTTCAGATCGTTTGGTATCTCATCTAACTCTCTGTTCCTTGGTCCCCCATGACCCCGCTTTGATTTTGGAATGCAGTTTAAAATTTGCTTGGCTGGTGCTGCTTCTGTCATCTTCTAGCAATTCTGCTCTTCTTTACTTTATTTTTCTGAGGACAAAGACATTTTCCAACTTCTCTTCTTCCCCAATTTTTATTTCTTCGGCATGTTCGTTGTTGTCATTTTTGTCTTGCTTGTGTTTAATTTCAGGTCTACTTTTCCACTTCCCTTTATAATATATTTTATCATTTCCTACATATTTCTTTCTTATTTAGTCATTACCACATCATCGGCGTAACCTATTATATGGCTTCCCAACGTTCTCACTGTCCCTTCCTTGTTTGTGTTCCTAAGAATGTGGTCTACATCTAGATTGAATATTGTTGCTGAAAGAGTATCTCCTTGTCTTATTCCCTTTCCAGTTATGAATGGCTCTGTTACTCCTTTTCGTCTTCTTACTGTCGATATCGTATTATATATGCTTGTAATTATTATTAATCGTTTCAGCTTATTTGGCAGATATTGTTCTTATATGATGTTCACTATTTGTTCTCTTTTAATACTATCGAAAGCTTTCTGGATTATAAAAAGTAGATATATTTGGTGAAAATGAAGCAAACTTTAATCATCTCGGCTACAACGAAAGTGAAAAAATACCAAGTATGCACAAAGTTATTTATAATTTTACTTTTTTGTGTGTTTCTGATTTATCTTAATTTATCCACATGAATAATGAAGCAGTAATTCGTTTCTTTTCTGATGTACACGTTTAACAGCTAATATCACTTCAATTTTGACACTGTTCTGCTGAATTCTTATGTAAACGTTTAGATTGTTATAACAGACACAGTGCACTTACAATTACCATTGAAAAACGCTTTTTAGAGTTTTGTTGCGTGTTTTAAAGTAGGAAAACTAATCATATTTCATTTAGCGTTTGCTACAAATCAAAGCGATAACATTCGCGTAAAAGTATCCCCAAGGATATTCTAAGGACCTACCTATAAGGAAGGCGTTTTTACAAATGAAAAGACTCAAAAACAAATTTAAAAATCATTCAAATTTCACTGCAATGATTAGTAGAAAGTACTGCTCAATATCGCATATAGTTTCACTCGAGATATACTCATTGTCAGTAAACTAAACTCTCGTTTAACAAAACGTTGAAAAAAAAGTAAGATTGCTACTGTGGAATGTGCAAATTCCTTAAAGTAAAACGTGGAGCAATTACAGACTTTTTTCTTCCAATATAATAGTAAACAAAAAAACGTAATTCAAATCCATTCAAAGAAAACAAGTGTTAGTGAACGACGCATTTTGTTTAACAACTAGTTTTATGGAGTGTGTAACGCGTAATCTAGATTCCTAGCTGCAAAGGGCATCACAAACTAAAACTCTTGCCAGCGACAACCCGAACAAACAGTAACTAAACGAACAAGAATGCATAAATTGAATATGTTTCAATTTATGTTTTGAAATTATTGTCGACTGTTTCATATACATTTTCCGGCTTTTCGTTGGTTGATTAGCAAGAGTTTAAAGAGAGGAAGAAAAGCAGCGACTTGTTAGCCTTACTTTCAAAGACCAGACTTGAAATCACGCTGCAACTCAACGTTTAAAGCATAATATCGACTCGCTAGCGCATAACGAACAAAGGGAAAAAAAGTATAAACAATAAAATACTTGTACGATAAGAAATTAAAGTAATAATACACGATTAGCGCGTTTTCCTTCAACGAACGACCGCAATTTGATTGCCTTGTTTACAAACGTCAACAAATCATCAAACACGCCAATCATTTTTCGAATTATTTCAAATATTGTTTGATCACGTAAATTTTATAGTTACAATTTGTATTATTGAACTTTGCATTGAGCGGATTGCGTTCCTTCTCCATTCCGTTTGTTTCGTTCCTTTTTTTAGTACAATCTTAAGTACAAGCAGAAAATCAGTTATAGGAGGGGGTTTTAATTAGATCCGATGCGATTGCAAATTACGACATCAAGAGGACGACCTTTAAGCTAAGCAGCCGGCCGACAAACGAAAAACGAATGTGACATGAATTCTACACGGTCGTGACGACTCCCATTTCAAACATTGCTTTGAGACATCGTAGCGCCGTGCAAAAGTCTATTTTTGTTGTTGTTTTTTGTGTTGTTTAGCTTGTTTGAAAAAGAGGTGAGTATAATAATGTAAGCGTCCATTGTGCTTATGTAGCGTTTTTCGTAGTTGCATTTTGTTGCATTCTCGCTTGTGTTGTTGGTCGATGTTTTTTTGCGTGTATGTGTATGTATAAGGGGTTGTGCGGCGACTGCAGAGCCGCACGATGTTGGGAGGAATTAGCGACGCACCCCGCTGTTGTAGACGGACAGAGCAGCTCACTCCTTGTTGACGGTGGTGTCCATGGGACTGGCCGGCTGCGGCGCAGGAATCGC
This sequence comes from Mimaenictus wilsoni, assembly GCA_027575185.1. Lineage (NCBI taxonomy): Eukaryota > Metazoa > Arthropoda > Insecta > Coleoptera > Staphylinidae > Mimaenictus > Mimaenictus wilsoni. The sequence goes on from JAODAC010049068.1 coordinate 37,562, forward strand.
CGGCTTGATGAAGCGCTCGCCGGCGGCGGTGACGGTGCGTCGCTGGGGCGGCGCCGGCGGGCTGTTGGCGTTCGCCGTGTGAAGGCCGGCGGGCACGCCGCACACCACCGACGGCGGCTGCAGCTGGCCGCAGCTGTGACAGCGCGACGTCGCCACGATGAGCGAATCACGCGGTGATGGTGCTTGTATCAGAGAGCCTTGAAGCAGAAAAAAAAAACAATATTATTATGTAGTCTGACATAAGCAAACTTAAAACCTTTGGAAACTTAAACTTTATTGCTCTTTATTAATCTTTATAATTACTTTTCCCTGGTTAAGGGAACAAATTTTACACATACAGAAATCACTCATACATAAATTTCACACATACACAAAAAAAAAGTTTGTGAACACAAATACATAACTTTCGCCTAACAAAAATTCCATACACACCCACACACACACAAGTGTACAAAACACACACACCAGTGTGCAAAACACACACACCAGTGTGCAAAACACACACACCAGTGTGCAAAACACACACACCAGTGTGCAAAACAAACACACCTATGAAAAAAACACACCCACCCACACGTGTGAAAAACACATACATACACTTACAAATGCAAACAACACAAAAACACACACATGCAAATACACACATACACACAAAAACATACAAACTCACACACTCATGTAAGCACACACATCCACACATATGAGCACATACATACAAAGTCACACATACAACACAAAAACAACGCACACAAAAAAATACAAAACAAATTCCCTTTTTTGTCATAAATTCCCAAATATCAATCTATTATCACTATATGTGAATACTTTGAACCTTAATCAATGATGTAAATTAAACACAAATCACAAAGCAAAAGAAATACCAATGCAAAGAGAAACCCCTGCGCCCCTCCCTCCCGTCGGCGATAACACTTGTGCAAGCAGCGTGGCATTATCATTTATAGTGCATTTACGGAAAACAAAGAATGTCCCCTCGATTGTCAGCAGGAATGTTTAAAAAGGCAATACATTCTTCAAACTTACCAGGACTAAGTGGACGACTCTGGCTCGGCGACGGATTGTACGGCACCGGGCTGACGGTATGCTGACGCACGCCGCCCAACACCTGCTCGTTGTAGTGGCGTTCCTCCTCCATCTCCAGCGAACTCTCGCTCTCGGAGAGGTGGCGGCAGAGCGCCTCGCGACGATCCACCTCTAACTGCAACTTGCGCTGCAGTCGTAGATTCTCTTCGCGAATGTTACGCTCTTCCTGCGCGTAACGCTGCATCTTCTGCGTGTGCTCCTGCTGGCTGATTGCCAGCTGCGAGCGCAGCCGCGCCACCTCCGAGCGCAGCGTCTGGATGTGCGCCGAGAGGTTGCTCGCCGTATCACCGTTGTTGATTTCGCGCGGGCTCGCCGGATCCGACACCGGCTGGTCGAGCTTGATCTGCAGCATGCGCTTCTCCGCCTCTAGTTTGTCCATGCGCTTCCATAATTTGTTCACGAGGGCTTCCTGCTCTTGTTCTAGAGTGTTTTCTAATTCCACCTATGAGGGTATAAAACATTCTTTAATAAAACATTACTTGGAAGAATTTACAACGATTATATGTTAAAGCTTTGTTTCTATTATTAAAAAGTTGAAATAACTTTGAAAAAACTCAACAAAAAAAACCTAAATGAGCAATATTTATAACCTAACCTAAAGTTGTTTTCTGTCTTTAAGTGGCAGATAATGAAGGAAAAAAAAACACGTTTAATGTTATTATTTTGTAGGTTAAGAACGACTTACAAAAAATAACCTATTAAATCTATCATAAAATAAAATGCCTTATGATTTTCACACAATCGACTATAATATTATAAATTACACGAAATTATTTTGCATAAAAATAACTTGAAATTATTATAGTCTACTTGTTTTCGAATGAATTGTAGGTATTTATAACCTAGGTTTCCATGATTCTGTTAACAAAATGCCCTTTAAAACACTATTTGGAAGAATTTACAATGATTATATGTTAAAACTTTGTTTATATTAATAAAAAGTTGAAATAATTTTGAAAAAATTCAAAAAATCAAAACCCAAGACAGCAATATTTATAACCTAACCTAAAATTGATTTCTGCCTTACTATATCAAAAAATGAATTGAAGGTATTTATAACCTAGGTTTCCTTGATTCTGTTAACAAAATCCTTTTTAAAACATTATTGGGAAGAATTTACAATGATTGTATTAAAGCTTTGTTTGAATTATTAAAAAGTTGAAATAAGTTTGAAAAAACTCCAAAAAATCAATACCCAAAACAGCAATATTTATAACGTAACCTAAAGTTGTTTTCTGCCTATAAGTGAAAGATATTTGGAAAAATAAAATAGTTTTAAAATTATTATTTTGTAGGTTAAGAACCTACAAAAATAACCTATAAAAACTATCGTAAAATAAAATGCCATGTGGGATTTTTACACAATCAATTGTAATATTGAAATTACAAGACATTATTTTGCATAATAATAAATTGAAATTATTATAGTCAATTTGTTTTCGAATGAATTGTAGGTATTTATAATCTAGGTTTCCATGATTCTGTTAACAAAATGCCTTTAAAGTGAATTTTGCAGGATAAGAAAAACATATATAGTTAAATTGAAGTAAATTGTGCGAAAATAACAATGTTTTGTTCAGAAATAATGGTGCAATTATTGTCTGCGTAAAAATAACTGCAGTGACTTTGTTGTTGCATGTATGCATTTTTGCGTCTCGTATTTATAACTTACTTTTTCCCGACGTAGTTGCTCAAGATTGCTTTGCTTGGCAAGCGTCTCCGCCTCGAGCTTCTCAATCTTGCGCATCAGCCGATTAACAAGGCACTCCTGCTCCTGTTCGAGCGTCTGCTCCAGTATGCACTTCTCCTGGCGCAGCTGTGTGAGCTTCCTGGACAGATCGTTCGTGAGACATTCCTCCTCCCGCTCGTAGTGATGTGCGAGTGACTCCTTCTCTTTTTTCAGCGCCTGAATCTTCTTCAGCAGTGTGTTTGAGATATACTCTTCTTCTTGTTCAGCTTTTGCTTGCTATAATCATCGAAGACATTAAACAAGATTTAATACTTCTAAAAATTGAATTAAATAAGGCAGAAGGGAATTATACGGAGAAAAAGGATGAGAACATAAAAAAATCAAAAAATTGATGCGACAAGGGATGAAAATGACGATAATGAAAAAAAGACTTACAATGATAACAGATGCTTGTCGTAGACCTTTATTCTCCTCCTGCAAAGCCTTCACGCGGAGTTTGTAAGTCTCCAGCTCGACTTTCAGGACGCGATTCTGCTGCTGCAGGCTTTCGATGCGCTTCTGCAGCTGTTCGCGTGTGATAGGACTGGGCGGCATCATGATAGGCCCACCGTCGATGCTGCTCGAGTCCGACTCGCTCGCCGAGTCGGCCATGCCGAGCGCGATTATGGTGGCGGCTGTGCAGTGACTACGCTACGGAGGCGGCGTCGAAAGACGGCAACGGCAACGATTTCAACGATGCGCACCGTGCAAACTTATGCACATGAGCAGCAAATAAATCGTCGCTGAAGCCACCGGTTAGTGATTTCAGTGTTTTACCTGAATTGCAGGAATCGAAGGAACGTGCTGCTTTACTTTAACAGGTTACCCTCCTGCGTTGCACTGAATCCACACCACTTGCAGGCACACACAATGCGCTCAACTGGCGAAAAAAACGATACAGCGACAACGGTCACACGGGCACACTGCGATCGGCAAACAAATAATGTTCGTGTTGACCCTAGTTTGATGGCACTGCACTGTTCAACGACTGTCGTGTGTCGGCCCGAGCGCTCAATTCTCAACTCAACAATGCGTACGGCGTGCGAGTTGAGTGGAGTTCGTCTGTTTGCAGGTCGTGTTGCAACGAACGGAGCGGCGCAGGCGGTCGCGTGCTACTTGGATATATTTCTTTGAATGCGTTGAACCGAACCAACAGGCCGCGAGTGTATGTTACTTGCACAAATTCTGATCAGTTATGGCGCACGAACGACACGACCGATCGCAGCAGCATTTGTCGAACACAGATGCAATGCAGGGTGGTGGGGATCACAGGCGGCGATGACGGGAGAAATTGCTCAACAAATATCACAAATTTATGTAAAACGCATGCAGGAAACACATTTCGATCGCCCTTTTCTATTTTAACAACTTTCACACTTTGTAATTTATAGATAAACTAATACCTTCAAGTATATTCAAAAATATAACTTCTTTCTTTTAATAAGAAATTTTTTTAACTTCTCAGATTATCTCTAGCATAAACTTTTAAAACTACTTAACATTTATTACTAACTTTTAGTAAATTTCTTAACCTTAAAATGCGTTAAAAACTTTTTCAGGTAATGTTTTTTAAGGTTGTCCTGGGAATTTAAAAAAAAGTTAATTTTAAGTATGGAGAAATACTTAAAGGTTATGTTGTTCCCCAAAGATTACTCTCGCTTTTGTAGCGGTTATATCTAAAAGAAATGATGCTATAAATATATGGACCAAGCATAACGACATTTTTCATAAACCAATTACGGTTAAATTTGACAGTTGACAAATTTTTCTTGGCCAAGGTCAGTCCAAAAGGCGTTTCCAATAGTTATCGATCTTGCAATTAAGCGTTGTTTGAATTTATTATTACTATACCTAAATAACATTAGTTTCTTTTATTCATGAATATTGTAGTCATGTTGCCATATAACAACGTCTTTATAGGTCGTGAATAAACTCACAAGGGGAGTACCTCAATTGTCCGTCACGGAATTGAATAAAAACTTTATGTACATGTAGAAAAAATATAGAAAATAAATATAGAAAAAAATTGGGTTCAAGGGATTTCACGCCCATTTGAGCCGTTTGTCCAAAAAAAAGTCAATCAATTTATACCTAAATGATTTGAAATAAACTTAACCTAAAAAATGCGTCAAATGTCAAAAGATCATTGTTGAACTATAAAAATATTCATGTTTACCATATCCGTAATACATATGTATTACGTACATGATATATACAGAGATCATGTCTTCTTCTTGCTGATTTATGGCTCTTGGCAAGAGATCATGTCTACTTTTGAGATCAAACCGTTGACGTACGAATACATGGGCCGATAATAACCATGACAGGCAATGAAAATATTAAAATTGATGTGAAATTATGTTTGTCACATTTCAGATAAGATTAAGCGGATTAAACTAACCAGGAGAGTTTCAATTGTCCAGCACGGATTTGAATGAAATTTTTTGCACGTGTAGTACAAATATAGAAATAAATTGTGTTAACGGGATTTTATGCCGTATATATACACTACACGTACAAAATGTTAAAAAATATTACACGTAATATAAATCTGTAATTTTTATATGAATATTAGCAAAAATTCGAATTGGTATGCTCCACAAGTTTTATTTATGTACATAACCTCAAACCTGTATAGAGAATTATAAGAAATATGTTTTATTATTCAACAGATAACATATCTAATGCATAGGTGTTTCGAATGATACAGTAAAGTGAAAGCCTTAAAAAAGAAGTAGATAATAATAATAGAAATACAAGTATTCAAAAGAAACTTAACTAATCCTAAATTTAGGAAACGCAACAGATTGTCACTTACAAACAAAAATAAATGAAAAAAACTGTTCTTCTCCACTGAGATTACTTCTGGAGTTTGCGCTTTTTGGGCTCCTCCTCGGACTCGCCCGGCTGGTCAGACTTCACCTTGATGATGCGCTTCGCCTTCAAGTAGGACATGGCGCTGCGCCGAGTGTTCGTCTTATCACCAACCGTCGACTGGGAGCTCGTCTCCGAATTCGGGCTATTACTGCCGCAATTCGACGCCTGCGTGTCGACATCCGAACTCACCTCAGCAGTATCTGTTTCCATTGCTTCCTCTTCGGTGTTTGCCACCGTTTTCATCTCATCCCCGTCTTCATCCTCCTTGTCGCTCGTGTCCGGGACAGGATCACCTATACATTCACGCACACGGCGCGGTCGTTGCAAGATTAGTCATAGCGAGTCACTCAAAAGATGCGTGAGTCAGAAAGCAGAGAGGTTTGGAGCTGGGGAAATACTTGGAATTGCATGCTTCAGGATAGACGAGTGGGAAACAAGAGGATCTATTGCGAGCGGCGGACACGTTTCGCAAATCTGCCAAAGGGCTGCGTCGGATTCTTACCGTTCTGCGTTGGCAGCGCAATTGCAGGTAGCAGGTTGACATCCTTTCCGTATTTGACCATCAATTCCTTGATTAGATTCGCAATATCTTCGCGCTTGCGCGTCACGATATTCTCCTCGAACCATGTCTTCACGCCCTTGATTGGCACGCGATAATCTTTGATGGGTTCCTTGAAGAAATGTTCGACGTATTGCAGGAGGTACAGCCCACAATCGGTGTAGTTGTTCTGCTGTGGGATCTTCGGGCAAGCGCCGACAATGTTGTGCTTGGTATATACCAAAATTTCCTTCTTTTTAGCTGCGTATTCGCAGGTGAGATAGTCGCGGAGTGTGGCGACTACTCGGGAACGTCCTGCACCGGCGAGGGAATCGAAAATTAGGATACACGGCCTGGAAAATTAGCAAAATTTAATTTTAAATTTGAAAAATGTTCATTGATATCGATAAATGCATTCATACAAATTGAAACTATAAAATAATTCGTTATCTTCATTAAAAACTTTCTATTCTGAAGAAATACTGAAAAACTCTTTTATTTTAAAAGAAAGTTTATATTTTACTTTATTTAAACTTTGCTTCCATAAATCTTTCTCAAATAACCAAGATAAAGAAGAAGTTAGAGCTTCCTAAACACGTTTTTCTCATATATTTTAGCGAATGTTTGTCAAAAAGTTCAAAAATAGCATGTTAATTCCTGAACCGTTGCATATATCGAAGTCTCGATGAGCTTAAACACATGTTTTCAGGAAAATAAGACGATTTAGCAAATATAAACACATTTTCCTCGAATTTATATTGAAATTTTGCGTCAAATGTCAAAAATTTATGGTTAAACTGTTAAAATCTCCATTTCTACAGTCTCAGTTTACTTGTAGAGATCCAACAACTGACGTATGAATACATGGACCGATAATAACCTTGACAGCCAATTGAAATGTACAAGTAGAGGTCTATGTTTGGTTGTTTGACAATTCATGATTTGCCTTTGCTAAAGGTAAATTGTCAATTGTCATTTTCAAACAGTCACTAATAAATGTCGTCATTCTTTCAAGTTATCAAATTGAATCTGAAGTAGAAATTTCAGATATTAAATGTAGGAATATTAAATTCTAAACTTTCTTGCAAATTGCATACAATTTCTACTTTAGCAGTTCCTGACCTTGCTGAAGGACACAACATGCCAATCACTATGTTATTTTATTGAAACAAAATGCTGTTTATACCTGCGTGACACGGACCCAATTTACTTTCCTTTACGATAAAATCTAACCTCAAAATAAACATCAGCAACCTTGAAATTAAATTTTAAAATATTTGCAGTGAACTGTTTAAATTGCAATTACTTTTACATAAAATATATAACTTTGGAGGTTAGATCAAACAAGATTATAGTTTAATGAAGTAAAATCCCCCTCTCAAAAATCACCAAACATTCAAACTTCCCGCCCAAAAATCACTAAATTTAAAACAGTGTTACCAACTGTAGCAATACAAAACTCAAAACATTACGTCACTCCAAAAACATAATCTCCAAACCCGTTAATTCCTCACTAACAAATGTGACAAATTCATGTGGAGAACAACAATACTTTCATAGTTGTTGTAACGAACCAAACACGTGCATGACACGTGCCGTTTTGTAGGTTAACAAGGTTATTTTGAGCGGGAAAAGTTTACATACACATAAGCAAAAGGCGACGTTGCCATTCGGTAATACTCACTGTTTGATTGGTACTCCATCTAACGACTTGGTCGACAACGTTGAATCTTCCGACTCCTCCATCTCAAACTCACTTTCATCGCCCTCCGCTTCATCTTTGTCAGAGTTATCCTCAACTTCGGACACTTTTGCCGACTTGGCTGCTTGATTAGTCGTTTTAATCGTGGAACTTCCTTTTTCTAAACAAATTTGTACGTTATAAAAACAATTAGAGAAAGCAGCAAACCTAACTTACTTTTTGGTGAATTTTTACATTGTTCTCGGGTGACTTTCACTCCGTCGAACGTTTCAGGCTCTTTCATGCCAGGAAAGCAGATAATAGCGAGGAACCAATGAGCGTTTTCATTAATTGGGACGATGATAAAGTCCTTCTCGAAAAGATCGATGTTTTTCGTCCAGTTTTTCACACGTGCGTGCCGTTTTTGTGCCGCTGTCAGATTCGAATCTAATTCGGTCGGATGTACTTTTCTGTAATTAAAATTAAAAGAAATTAATACACTAATAAAAGTCATTTGCATCAGGACTGCTATGAGAAAATGTGGCAACGCCGCCACAAAATGGCTGCCACAGGCTACTGAGAAAAAACGAATGCAGTGTTTCCAACTGTGGCAAACGAAAACGTATATAACCTCATTTTTTGAATATTACTAGATTTAGTAATTAGGTTGGCAGTACTTAAAACAAAACTTGATTGATCTCTATCTAGACCGCATAGAGATGTTTAAATTTTCAAAATTTACTTATTAAAGAAAGATTTTTTCTGTAATAGTCATAAAGAAAACAAAAGATATTAAAAGATTTAAAAATAGTAGAACAAAGAAAATTTACATACTATATATTTCAAGTTTATTCGTATTTTCGTTTTTAAAACCTTCTGAAAGTTGTGTAAAAGTTAAAAAATAGACTCTACCAATACGCACCTCAAATTTCTGGCCGGTTTCGTCGTCAGTCGTGTGTAGAAGAACGTAGAGAAGACCTGGACTTTACTGCGTTGCTTTTCCTCCATTTGATGGACCATGTACTTGAGATAAAAATCAATAATCGCATCGTTAAGGAACTGATCACGTTCTAGACACATATAATCCTCGGTGTTGATGCTTATTCCGCCTTTGCCTGGTGGATAGATTAGCAATTGACGTACGCCGAGTGGTGTTTGGGTTATATTCCTAAAAATTTAAACAATAAGACAATAAAAAATACAATAACACCAAAAATGAGAAGACATCTTATAGTAATGCAACTTACATTAAAAGAGTTTGTGCAACATCATCAGGACATGTCTTCATTAGAATTGCATTCGTTTCCTGCGCATTCACCTCTTCCATGATGTTCGGATTACCGAAAATCGTCTGCAGGACCCATTTGTCTTCCTCGCCTAAAGAGCTCGGCAGGAGGACAAGGCGTCGATGTATTTGATTCTCTGAGACTGGATTGAAGTAAAACTCGCCGCCCTGTGCCATGCCTAAGGCCGTGCCGATTTTCTCGGCTTCGGCGGGAAGAAGATAGACGAAGATCGCAGGGAGCGTTTTTTGGAAACTCACGAGGACTTTGTGGATGATTCGTCGTGGTATTGTCACCGTTACTGTTTGCTTTGTGACTGTGTGGGGGACTTTTATTCCTAATTCTTTTGCGTTTATTGTTATCTGAAAGATTAAGACAAAAAAAATATGAATACCATTTCAAATGAAAAATGCGAAAAACATCTTAGAACTTAGCAAGTCATTTTAAGTAATCTGAAATGATTTTAAATCAGCTTAAAAGATTTTAAATTATCTTGAAAGATTTTAAATTTACCCAAAACGTTCAAAAACGATTTAAAAACTTCACATTTAAAAACGACATAAAAAGATTCATAAATCGTTTTACAACTTCATAAAAGATTCAAAATCTTAAAAAATAAGATTTAAAAACTTTTAAAACATTTAAAAAAGAAAAAGGCAAAAAATATTTAAAACCCACAAAAGAGATTGAGAAACTAAAGAAAACGATTTAAAAGCTTCTCTAAGATCTCCAAGAAGGAAAATGTCTCTACTTACATCATAAATAGGAACAAATCTATACGATCCAATCCGAATCGTCCGACAAGTAATACTACAACACGCCAAGGAAGCGGAAACGAGCGACGGCAACCCCGTTGCAGTTCGTAGAGTCTCCACGCTTGGTTCCTTATCAACGACGGGGACGGCCGGTTTATCATTGGAGCTATCATCGCCCTCTTCGTCGGAGCTGAGCGTTACTACCGACGGCTCGGGTTCGGGAACGCGAGGCTTGGCCACTCTGCGTCGTGTCGGCGAAGGTTTCGGCGTTGTGGTCGACACCGTCGCCGTTGTATTCGCAGCATTCGATGTGCGCGGCTTCAAGTTAATCTCAATGTTTGGTTTCTTCGAGTTCACGCTCGGCATGCACATACTTTTGATGTTCTCCGGCAACTTTCGGCTGCAGCGTTGGCATTTATTGAAATCCTCGGAGAGGAAACCGCAGTGTGTGCACACGGCCAATTTACCGGGGATAAGCTTCGGTGGCTCTTCGGGTGGCTCTGGAATGGGAGACGGCTCCCTCGGTGGTGGTGGCGGTTGTTCGATTGGTTTACGGCGTTGAACACGAGGTTTATAGTTGTCCTTTTGTTTCAAAAGAAAAAATAGATTTAACAAATTTTAAATTCTTCATTTTCAAAATTCAAACTATTTTGAGAAATTTTAAAATTTCAAAAAAGTTGAATTTTTGATAAATTTTAAAATTTCAAAAAATGTCCAATTTTTAATAAATTTGAAATTTTCAAAAATAATATTTAAAAAAAAATACCTCATCTTCTTCATCATCATATCCAACACTAACAACAATATTGATGCCATCTTTGTTGATCTCATTAATACCAATCTTGGTGTCAGTATCAACGGCAACGCCAACTTGCTCGAGGATCTCCTGAATCGTGCAGTCCTCCTTCGGTGTAGTGAACGTAATCAGCCTCTGCTCACCGCCGGCGAGTAGCACAAACATTCTTATACTATTCTCAAACTCCTCCTCGTTACCATTCTGATTGATAATGTCCTTGATTTCCTGCGACGGCACAAAGTCTCGAAGAATTTTAGGCATCTTCGCATGGTGATTCGGCTGAATAATTCGAGCCGTCTGCTTCTTGGGCACAATTTTCGGGGCCATTGGTGGTTGTAATGGAAGAGGCTGAGCTGCTTGAAGCGCTCCACTTGAGTGTCGTGCATTTATGGGAGCACGTGGGGCTGGTCTTGGAGGGCCACTTGATCGGGGTCGAACTCTATTTTGTGATTGTGTTTGGCTATAAAATTATAAAAACCCCATTGTTACAATTCACAATTAAAGAAATTATAACATTAAGATGTGGAAATGGAATTGCATAATAAACAATAATATTTTTATAAACATAACATTTTTTAATGAAAAATTAAGTTTTGGAATATTACCAGAATATAAACCCATTATTTAGTAAAAATTACTTGGCAACAAACTTAAGCATATGAATATAAATAAGGTGACGAATTATAAATATATTTGATGAGTTCTGTCCTATATTTTCATCAGTAGTATAATCTGGAAAACTCATTAACGAGATAAACAGATATTGGAAATTAATGGGATTAAACATGAATGAAAATAAAACAAAAATAATGAAAGTAGAAGAAATCAACCGTATAAAAATAGGAAAGACAGTATACGAAACAGTGGAGAACATCAAGTCTTGGGGGTCAATATAAATCACAAGGGCATAAATCAAAACGAAATAATGGATAAAATACAAGCAGTAAACAGATAATTCTATGCAAACAGAAGCACCTTACTGTTCAAAAGACTGAAAACAGAAACCCGATTGAAGATCAACAAAGTACTAATAAAACAATGCTGAAACAATGACAATATCAAAAGTCCAAGAAGAGGAAGAATGGAAAATTATTCGACAAATAGAAGGACCAATCCCTGAAGATGATGGCACAAAACGGAAAATAAGAAATAAAGAGATAGACGCAGAACTTGACGACGAAACAATAATACAACGAATAAAAAACACAGAATAAAGTGGCTCGGACATGCTTGGAGAAAAAATGCTTCAGATCCAGTAAAACACAATCGATTTGTGGACAAACACACGGCGCACAAGAGGAAGACCCAGAAACACTTGAATAAAAGAAGTGGAGAAAGATCATAAATTCCTTGTTAACTCTCTAAACATTTAAGGAATGGATCTCCCGAACAAAAATAACGTTTTTCTTATATTTTACTGTTCCAAAATGAAATGTATCGTATAACTCTCCGTTTCGCAAATAAGTTTTAAATCCACAATTAATCCTAGCAAAAAACATAATTCTTAGATATCATGCATTTTTTATATATAGAATTTAAATAAAAAGTTAAAAACTTACTTTAATTCCTGTCGCTCCTTCTCCAACTTCTTCTGCTCCATAAACTTACTGTACTCCCTCACAGAGAGAATCCTTCCATCCTCCATCTTAATCATATTATCCCCGTGTATTTCAGAAACAGACTGACCTTGTGGAATGTTCATTGCAGGCGTCGTATTCACGGGAAGTCTGGGAAGCCGTGTATTATCGGTCGCCAGACGGGGTCTGATGCACCCTTGAAGATTATTGCCGCCAGTGGTAATAGCACGCTGCATGCGATTCGGTTGCGCGACAACGCCGAGCACGCCGCGCGGCCGCGGCGCCAAAGCCGCACCAGGTCGAACAAGTGGACGTAGCGGCGGCGCCGCCGAATTCAGGATCACCGGATGCTGTAGCGTGTGGTTCAACACCACCGGCTGCATACTCGCTGTCGTCGTCGGCTTCGGCGGGCTGCTCACCAGCAAAAATTGCTGTTGTTGGGGGAACTGCTGCAGCACGGGCGGCTCGAGTACATTATCCAACACAAACGTCTGATTCGGCTCGCTCGAGTGGATGATATAATGCACACCGGCCGGATTCTCCACTAGATTCGCGTAGTTCGCCTGGATTTCGTCGCCGGTTTGCGCTTGATCGACGACGTGAAAGTACTGGGCCATACTCACAATCGCAGTGCGAATTCCTATTCCCACCGCTGTGCGCAGGCACGGACGAATTGACGAGAATACGCGGTTTTTTTTGAGGTTAAGTCTCTTTTCGGGTTTGGATTCTTCGACGAACTCACCCAATTTCACTCAATTTTTTCTGCTTTAAACTGTATTTTACATTATACAAATGTTTTTAGACATCATAGGATCCTACTGATAGATACTCAATGCTGATGCACCTTTTATTTTGTGCGAAATATCGTTTCGAAGGCTTGTTGTTGAACTGCGCGACACTATTCACAAAATCTCTGCACGCAAAATGGCGAACGCGTCCGCCTCACGAGCGTCGCGAGTCTAGCGCATGACAACTGCATACATTTTTCGGAAAAATCACCCAGCAACGCACACAACTTTTACTTCATTATGATTTTCGCCGGTAATTATCACCAAAAATTTCCTCCTTTTAATTATTTGAATATCAATGCAGTGTTACCATCTAGGGACTTCAGTGTTGCCAAATATAGGCAACCAAAACAAATAACTTGGCTAGGGTTAGGTCAGATTAGGTTAGAATCATATTTTTGTTAATATCCACCAAATCTTAAAGAAAAAACGTTATATAACGTTCATAATCAATAGATAACGACATTGTGAACTATTTTCAACAAGAAGATAATCGTAAAACATTGAAATTAACTAATTAAAAGGCTTTAATATCAAATTGCATTGTCCCTAATATTTCTTTTTTTACATATAAAATCTTCAAAATACACTTGTCCTACTCTTTATTAATGATTAACTAGCTTATTTTATGTTTATATTCCCAAATTTTGATTGTTTTTTAAAGATATTAATATTTTTAAAAATACCCAATGTTGCCAATCATATCAGAATCAGTGTTACCAACTGTAGCAATCTAATTATTTATATTTTAGGTTAGGTTTTTCAATCAAATTATTTGAATACGTGTTTTATTCTCAACATCAATCATAAATTAATCAAATACAATAATACTATATCATTTTTTATAGAAATTAAGCTAATTAGATTACATATACGGATTTACAATGTTGCCATTTGCACTCTTATGAAATGGATTATACGTTCATACGTTTATATAACTATCTTTGTCAGTTTTATTGAATCATCTTCATTTAATGAAAGTCGTATGTCGTAGCTTCGATTACACAGTCAAATTTTTACAAAACCATTCAGAGTGGTTCGAAGGCTACGCATTTACAGACGTGGCTGTCTTTGTCTAGTCCACGTTGCATTTGCATCTCAATTGTGTACCATCAGTCTTAGCCGTGCGATCTCCCTAAGGATTGTTGCATTTTTCGTACGCCATTATCGCGATGTGAAGAATTGACGACGTACGTTTTGTGCAGTGCCGTGACGTGTGTGTTTTATGTATTGCGACGACCGAAGGAATTTTGATTTCGGTGTAATTGTATTGAGCATATTCGAAGCGCGATGGATATGAGCACGTTCTTAACCGCACCGCTGCAGCTGGACAAAATCTGCAGGGCTTGCCTTGGCGAGAAAGGCGATATGAAGCCTCTATATGGTGCTTGTTTAGATGAAATGCTTGTTTCTTTCGCCCAAATCCAGGTAAGATTCGCCGATATTGCACAATTTAATTAGGTTATATTTTAAAAAGATATACAAAAATAACTATAATTTAATACTCAAAAAAATTTCGAGTCAATCAATGGAACTCTTGCGATCTATTCGAATTATAATTTATTGTTTAAATTTGGTAGGAAGCGACATCTATGGTTGTAGGTTCTATTTCGTATAGGATGTGCATGCGCTGTTTGTATGTAACCGCGATATTTAAATTATAAACTCATTATTCTTAATAAACCCTGCAAAAGTTGTTGGACATAGTTTAGTGCGCATATATCACCAAGAAAACTATTTTCTTTATTTCTTCGGTGCAATTTAAATTTCAGATGTGTAATACCCGGTCATATACACACACACGTTTAGCATACACGCACACGTTTAGCATACACACATACACACATGTTTAACATACACACATGTTTAACATACACACACACGTTTAGCATACACACACACGTTTAGCATACACACACACGTTTAGCATACACACACACACACCTTTAGCATACACTCTCATTCACACCTTTACACATCACTTATCCACACACCTGGACACACATACATACATTCACATGTGCATGCTATTGATATAGACCAATAATTCAAACGCATCTACCACACTCACGAACTTTGAAGAAAGAGCTATCTAAAATTACAGTTTTTACTACCTTGGCCTTGGTATATACATGGTATACTTTGTAATAGGTGAACGAAGGCGATGGATTACCATCAAATATGTGTGTTCAATGCATCCTGCAATGCAGTCGCGCGTACACGTTCAAACAACTCTGCGAGAAATCCGAAAACATCCTGCGCAACTACATCTCCCCCGAGTTCCAAGCCCAACTCTGCGACGTCCTAGACCAAAAATCGGATCCGCCAACAACACTGGACGTTGGAAGCGTTGTCGCCGATGTGACCACCGAAGACCTTCAGCAATTCTCAAACACTGTTAGCACTGTCGTACTAGATGATGGCCTTCCTGCACAACTGGTCACCTTCGCTGATGGTTCCACAGGCTACTATATGGAAAACGTAACGATTGTAGATGCTGGCACCGACGAAAACGGAGCAATCCAGGAGGTCCGCATTCTAGAGGATCCCGAGGAACCTGTCTACTCAGATGAGGATGATTTTATTATCGCTCCTGAAACCCTTCCAGATGCGTCACTTGTAGGAATTGATGGAAGTAGAGAGAGGAGATTCTCATGTCCGAAGTGTCCAGAGACGTTTTCGCTGAAGATTGATCTGAAGGTTCACATGATGTCACACCCTAAAGAGATGGATCATGTTTGTACAGTTTGTAATAAGTCCTTTGCGGAGGCTAGGATTCTGAAGAGGCATTCGAAGATCCATCTCGAGAAGAAACCGCATCAGTGTGATGAGTGTGGGATGTCATTTGCGGAGAGTTCGAATTTGAGTAAACATAGGAAGAAACATACCGGAGAATTGAGGAATATTAAGGGTAAGCCACATCTCTGTTCAGTTTGCGGGAGGGCTTTTAAGTGGGCTTCTTCTCTTTCGAAACACATGAAATACCATACTGGACATAAGTTGCATACGTGTGACATGTGCGGAAAGCAGTATGTGGAGGCACGAAGTTTGAAGATCCATCTGAGGTCACATACGGGGGAACGACCTCATGCGTGTACCATGTGTGATAAGACATTTACACAGATCTGTAATTTGGAGAAACATCTTCGGGTACATACAGGTGAAAAGCCCTATGTTTGTAATATATGTGGGAAGAGGTTTACTCAGAGTGGGTATGTGTCTATACATATGAGAAGTCATACTGGGGAGAAACCCTATGTTTGTCACACTTGTGGGAAGGCTTTTGCTGGGTCCAATTCTTTGGCGATCCATCAGAGGATCCATACAGGGGAGAAACCCTTCGAGTGTAATATTTGCGGAAAGCGTTTCAGTAGACTGAAAGTGCATCAGAGGCTGCATGGGTTGGATCGATTGGTTCCGTGTAAGGAATGTGGGATGAGTTATGCTAGCAACGAAGAGTTGCAGGAGCATATAATTAATTTACACCACTGCTTGAAAGTGGAGACTGTGGCGATCTCAGGTTTGATGTAAGTACTTTCTGTTCTCCTATTTCTTCTTTTTTTGGCTCTAGGTTGTTGATTAGCTTCCTTTTCTTTCTTGGTATAGAACGGGAGAGACTGTACATACTCTTCAGGTGCAAACAACACTTCAGTAAAATGTGATATACGTAGGTAAGACAACATTTTAAGTTTAACGTAAGTCTTAGGAATTTAACATAAGTCTTTTGTCGATTGGCGCTATGATTTAACTGGTCTGTAATAAAATTTATTTATTTTGACTTTGAAATTTGGTTGTTTCCTTCAGATTTTGTTCTTACTATGTCTTCAGTTGAAAATAGTAGTTGAGTTGATAAGACCATTGCTTACGATGAAGGGGATCACAGGTTTTATTCTTGGTGGTGGTGGTGGTACTACCATCTCTATTCGTTCAGCAAACCACTGTAAGATTTGTGGTAAATGTTACAGAAGTCTTCTTCACTTTGGGACCGGTTAGAAACCTAGCAACTTACATGTCTTCTATTCGGCGGTACCGGTGGTCCCTTGAATTTTCCCATTCCTTCACTCTCTTTAGACCATTCGCATCTTTCAACATTCCTCAATTGTTTCCTCAATTATTTAATTACATTGTAATTGGTAAACAAGGGTGCTGAATTACCATGAAATATGTGCGTTCCGTGCATCTTTTAATGGAGTCGAGATCTATTTGGCACTTTCGCTAATAGTTCCACAGGCCAGTGTGGAACGTTGCAAACGCTGGCACCGACGAATATGAAGCCCTCCAAGATGATCTATGCCAAAGGGCCCTTTTCTGATGAAGATGATTTTATTATCTCACCTGAAACCATCTCAGATGCAACACTTGCAGGAGTTGATGGAAGCAGGGAGAGGAGATTCTCATGTGATGAAGATCGACTTGAAGGTACACATGATGTCGCACCCTAAAGAGAAGGATCATGTCTGTACAGTATCCGGGCGATTTCCTAAGCATGGGGCCACTGAGTAAAACTCACGTGAACGTGCTATGCTTGGCCTCTGCGGCTTCGAAGTTCGTCA
>JAODAC010049069.1:0-10096 GCA_027575185.1 Mimaenictus wilsoni
ACTTTATTGCAAAATGTTTTTATAAAAAAAAAAACTATTAAGCAAATGAAAACATATGCATTGATTGATCCACATACATTGATGTTTTTTATTAAATATGGAAAGAATATTTAATGCCTATTAAAAATGTGTTTTTATTGATAAAATATTAAAGTTTAAGATATTTAACAAATTTAGTGAAAACAAATTGGTGCTTAATATGCACGACTTATTTTTTATGCTTTAAAGACGGAAAAATATGATCTTAATTTCATTTCTTAATCATGATTTAATTAAATCTACTAAAAAGTAGGGCAGATTTTCCTAAAAGCTGTCAATTGAGGTTATTTATACGCTTTTAAGTTAATTATCTTATATCAATCGAAAACAATAATAGTTTTTGTAGTTTGGGTTGCCTAAAAATAACTTAAGACTTTCTAAAAATCTGTCCTTTCATATTTGCGCGTTTTCTAGGTTAATTATATTATTACAATTGAACATAACCTGGCAATTTTACTTTTTGTACTCTGGTTATCTATAAACATAGTTGATATACAAAAAATGAATGCAGATTCTTCGAACTAGCCGCTCAGATTATTTTCATCTTTATTAGATTAATAACATTATCTTACATCATAAAATACATGAATTATGGTATTTTTTTTGTAATTTGGGTTGCCTAAGAATAAGTGTAACCTTTCCAAAAAGTTGTCCTTTTAGGTTATTTCGTTTTTTTTTTGTTAATTACTTTATTACTATAGGAAATAGCCGTATTATTTTACTTATTGTTATTTGGGTCGCCTGCAGTCACGGTTAAAAGACAAAAATTAGAGGTAGATTTCAAATAGGATTCTCGAGGAATTTTTAAATACAATAATCAACCGAAAAATGTTATAAAATAATTTAATAAACAAAAAAAAACTAAGCAATTCTTCCATTCAGTAATCACAGAGATATTTTCATATAAATAAACCAGAAGAAATAAACTAGATAGATAGATAAATAAACTAAATAATGTTCAAATTAATATTTATTATAAAAAAATACATAAATAATTTCATAAAAATTATAATACATTTTTCTGTTTCATTTTAAACATTTTAAATAAAATACTTACAAATCCAGACAGTCTTTTTTCGGAGTCTTCGGTCTTTCGTTGGAGTTCGGTCTTGATGAGTTTCGATGATTTTTGTAGAAAATTGCAGGATTGAAACATTTTTTTGTCTGGTATTAAAAACGTCCGCGATTAATTAATACTATTGAAACGAGTGTATGAAAATCGCGTAAGACTCGGTGAGAGTAGGTAATTTCGTTTTGGTACAAGGAGCGCAAATTTGTGTCGACGAGCAAGGACCTCCGGCAGGACGAAGCATCTTCACTAGACGTCGTGTACCGCGACACTGAGGTTGACTGTGGGCCCCGCGCACAGATGAATCTGTTACAGACGGCGAGAGCGCGTGAATGGAGGCCATCCCCGATTGGCGGAGCACCCTCTGACGTCATTACATTGATTGTCAGCCTCACGTGCTAGTCTGGTCTGCCGCCTTCCTCTACGCCTGCTTGGCTGCCTGCAATGGGCCGTTTCGGGGCCGCTTTTATTCATGATCGACGCATAGAGCCGCGTTAATTAACCATCACTCAAAAACAACATTTTTAAATTTTATTTCTAATTTAATCCAAATACACTTGAATTATTTCGTTTTTTTTTTCGTTTCGAGTAAGGTTAATCTAGATTGAAGATATTGCTAAGCACAAGAACAAGATCTTTTTGAAACTTGTTTTGACGTGTAAACTTTGATTAATTAGATCAAAGTTCTCCTGTAGATGAAGTAGAAGGTTTTCCCAAATATTAACGGAAGGTGTTTGGCATTCTACACAAATATTTCATTCCACTTCCGGGTTAGTCAGGTTCCGTGTATTACAGGTCTGTGGAAGGATGTTGTTTAAGAGTTGGAATTACGAACGAACTACGAACAGAAAAGTTCTGTATAGTTACAAAACATGTGCTTTATTACATGTGCTGTGTCACATCTGCCGGGCGCACAGGAAAAGATGAGTGTTGTTGTTGGAAAGGATATATACTGTCGTGGAGTTGAAGACCAAGTGATCGAGTGACGGTGCGCAAGTCGTCAGGCTTGGCAACAGCGGTAGAAAAGGTGCGGTGTCCAGACTGAAGAGAGAAGTGTGGAAATGGCAAGAAAGTTAGTGTAGAAAAGAGATAAAATTAGCCTGGTAGAAATACATTCTACCTGGAAAGTGTGACGATTGGAATATCATTTCATTGAGTGACATATAAATTTCGAGGGAATACCCTCTCCACAGGTCTATTCACATACACCAGTCATTTTACTTGTCAGGGTTTATTAACGTACTCTATCGGAGAATAGCGTAAGTATTTTGACAATTGCGAACCTAAAGCCTAGCTAGAGATTGAAAAAATGTTTAGTATGGTTTGATTATTTAAGTGTGTCAATGATTAACAAATAGAACAAAGAGATTATTCAACTGTATTTATCTATCACTTCGAAATATGTATTTGGTATGTTTCGAAGTTCTCCTATTGATGAAGTAGAAGGTTTTCCCAAATTTAACGGAAGGTGTTTGGTATTCTGGGGGAATTTTGAAGATATGTAACCCTTCAGGAGTTGTCGAGATAGCCCCAGGGCTGAAATAACCCGGAGAAATAAGGTTAGAAATTTTTTTGAATGACGATTGGGATATATCTATAGTAATCATAGTCATTTTACTAGTATCACCTGACTTACAACTAATTAATTCTTCAGGTAGACAGATACGTATAAACTTAACCAGGACATTCCTGGTGAACCTCTTAATCTGCTTGATATTATAGGGTGGTGTGGAATACAACAGTTGTATTTTTTTTTAAATTTATTTTGGCTGTAAATATTAGTAGCAAATTATTGTTGAGTTTTATTTTATTTTTTGATGTAATGTACATGTCTACTGGCGAATGCTTTTTCTAAGGATATTGTTAAATACCAAAAAATAAATTTATCTACTACTACTACATATAGAAATCTACTGTCAACTTTTTAACCGTGCCGCACCCAACCAATAATTAACAATATTTTTCCTACATCCATATTTGACTTACAAAAAACTCTTTGTTACCATTATCTAAAATTCAGATGTTTGACATTTGATAGTTTGATACTTTCACAGTTTGGGAGATACAGATAGGCCCATAACCGGAATGTAATCTAGAAGTACCTGAAGGGTCTTGGTATAAGTAAAGCTTGAATAAACATTTTAGAAACTATTCAAAATTATTACAACTTTGTATACGATGCTCATTTGGATAGAGAGTTAGGAGCGTTGGAGTGAAGATGGATCCAGACCCTTAATTAATGTAAGAAATTGAAAACTTAATATTACGATTTGTACATGATTGTACATGATATATACGTTTAAATATATGTTTTGTTTGAATTTTCCATCTCTAATATCTTGGAAGATATAAGACGGACCATAACCTGCACATTCTAAAACATAACTTCACGGGCCGAAGAAATATGTTCGGAGGAAGCAGATTGCTCATGTCTGGTAGAGAATATTCGTAAATTTAAAATCGTGGAATGATTGATAAAAAAGGTTAGAATTAACATTTTTGGAAAGTGATAAAAACCTGACATATATGGTTTATTTGTTAAAGATTTTCATGGTTGAATATGGAAAAAAGAGGAGCTAATTTTTTCTTTTAGCTAAAGAAGATTGACGACTCTATCCCAAGACATTTCTTGCAACCTCCTAAACCGGTAACGATGAATCTATGACCCGCAAGTCAGTTACGGACACACGGAAGTTTTGGGTTGTAATGTGACACACAGGGTTTCAGGGGGTGTCCCATGGGTGACCCTATAGAGAAATATTTGATCTGCTTCTTCAAAAAGGTTCGCCATCATTATTCTAATCAATTACCACTTTAAAGCAGTATATAATAATAACAAATATATTTTAATGGCTATCGACCTTTAAAGTCTTTCTGCCGACTCAGCAGTATATATTATGTCAAATATCTCAAATCGACGTTCGACGGGTTTCACATTACGTAAAATTCGTTAAATACATTAAGTGTAATGCTAAATTTGTGGAATCCACGGTAAATGCGTTAGATATCACCTTAATAACGTGGCGTAACTGGTAGCGCAACATACTAGTAATATATTGGTTGTCAGTTTAAATCCTGTTGGGACATTATCATCCTTTTCTTGTGCAATTATCGGGATTGTAACATCACAGTTAGGTTTTTACAGAAGGTTATCTTGTTTTCCGTTCATGTCACTTCTATCTACTTTGAGAACACATACAGGTCAAGAGTTGTCCCGAAATCAACGATGAATCAACGACTAGTAGAACTAGTGCTAGGAAACAACTATGAGTACCCAAACATTAAATCGCTCCGTTTTCGTATTAAATGCATGAATGAGAACTCTTCCTAAATGACCAACAATGAATACCAAACTTTAAAAAAAGTTGTACATCATCTATTTCTTGTACTCTATCACTACTTATACTCTATCAATGTTAATAATAATAACAACGAAAAATAGAATAGACAACAAAGGTTTTAGTTTTAGTCGGTCAACCTTTGTGTCATTGTGCCATTGGCAAAACGTGCTGGGGCACTTTCGTGATGTTGAAGGGGGAAAAAACACGCTGCAATCGCAATGACGTCATTGTCGAGCTGCGAAGGGGTGGGTTTGGCGGAGCCAAATCGCCGGGAATGGGCTCGGGAGTTCTCAGTTCGCACGACGCTGGCGGTTGGGTATGGGGATGGTTGGGCGGCGGCAGAGGGGGATTCGTCCTCGCCATCAATACTTGTTGCAAACTGTGTCAGCGGCGTGGCGGCGATGGTGGGAAAGTGGGTCGCCGCAGGGGAGTACGACATGCAGGTCTATGACCTGGCCACGCTCGATTTAGTTCAATACGCCGCCACTGCCCTCTGCTTCGGTGGCGCGGCTTTGTTTCCACGTACCGCTTTTTTTTCCTGCATCTTCTCAGATGCGTTGATACATTGTTGGCACTTAAGTGCATTTGTAATTGTGCTCCACAGTGGGCAGTAGTGACCTGCAACAGGAAAGGTGTTTAGCTGTTTGTGAGGCGGTTAAAAATAGCAGAGTTGCAGTAAATAGTGAAATATAGATTTCGTATATATAGAATTCGAGTTCATTGAGTTTGATACGAGCGAGAGAGGACGAGCCTGCAGGAAGAGAGGCGCATCGAGATGACGCACGTGATTTTATACATGCTGTTTAATAAACTCTAAATTTTGTATTGATTTCCCTCGAAAAGTGCAATTAATGATAATTTATACATTTTTAAAGTATATTTCTTTGGTTTTTCGACTAGGCAATTGAGAGATATTAACACAGAACTGTTTATAGATATTTTTAATAATGTAGGAAATTTCGCTAAATTGTAGAAATGGCAGAAGAAGCTTCTTCTGCCATTTCATCGACATTTAAAAATTTCAAGGGATTTCAGAAAGAATGTATGATGCTTCTTCTTCTGCTTTCTTTGGTTTGATTTTATAAAGCATCGACTGCTATGGTCATTAGCTCTATTCAATTCTTTCTCAATGTAATTAGTCATATTAGACGCTAACACTATTGATAAGAAGAAGAATTCACTTTAATATGCACTTCTTTTTGAAATATTTAAATATGTCAGAATGTGGAAAATAACAGAATACAGTGTAAATTTGAATGAAATAGTCCAATGGAAACGACAAATTCATTTATAATTAGTTACAAACTATTGAAATGTAGTTACAAGCTTTGAAATCAAAATTTTAAAATTCTACCAGCTTTATGTCAATCAAAATACAATGAGAATAAACCAGGTAAAGATAATCCATGGAAACAAAAATAACAGAAATTACAGAACAAGCCGTAGAGAACTTGATATCTAATGTCTTTTCCTACCCTACGCCAATAATCTTTGAATACATTAAAATATTTGGAATAAAAGACTGCAATGTAAAAGCGCCTATAGAAACAATGAAATCATTTTATCATACTCTAGATAAAATCATTCTATCATGCTCTAGAAACGACAGGTGGCGGTGCAAAATTGGAAATTAAATTTTCTAAAGGTTTTGACAAGCAATGTGTATTGCACACTGTTCTAAATAAATTTTTATGTTCATTAAAATGTTATGATTAAAAGACTAAATTGTCTTGGCAAGCAATATATGTTTCCTGCTTTATAATAGAAATCTTTGAATACTTTAATATAATGGGAATAAAATAGTACAAAGCAGAAAACAATCACCAATAGGAACAACAAATTCACTTTAACAGTCATAAAAAGGACTAGAAATCCCAGAACAAAACAAAAAGTAAAAAGTTTTAAATTTCTCGTGGTCCCGACAAGCAATGTGTCTATCGTACGCTTCTATTAATGTCATTACGAATATAATAATGTTAAAAATACCAGTGTTAATTGAAAAAAAAAGTTATAAAAAACTATCCATTGATATTACAGTTTTTGAAATCTCTAAAAGAAAGAAAACAAGTCCTAAATCAAAATTTAAAACTTCTAAGGGTCATGACAAGTAAAATGTGTTGCCTATCCTAATACATAAATCTTAACATTAATTTAAATAAATGTTGAGAAATAAAAAATACAGCGCAAAACACCTATAGAAACAATAAAATAATTTTGATAATCAGCAAAGTTCTAGTAATGACTGCTCAAGCCAAGGGTTTGAACAAGTAATGAGAGTTCCTTACTTCTCTATTGAAAGCATTCAGTACGTTGGAAAGTTGAGAATAATGGTGTTAATCGCAAAAAACCTACAGAAATAATACATTCATATTGGTGGTTAAAATAAGCCCTAGAATATATTGAACAAGCTCAGACTTTTAATTTTAAAATTTATAAGGGACTTGACAAGTAATATATGTTAAATACAATGCAAAAACATCTAAAAGACAATAAAATCTTTAACGAGTTAAAATGCTCTGGAAATTATTGCACAATTCAAGAAATTAAAATTTTAAAATATTGAAATTGTTAAATACATCTGAATGTAAAACTTATACAAAATATTTTCCTTTTTTAATGTAATTTTTACTCAGCGAAATATTACAATAATTTTGACACGAAAAAAACTCTATGAAGAATAAAACAATTTACCACCCAACTGACGCAGTGGTTTGATGACTGACCACAAGGCCTCGGCTACAAATCCCGGCGGATAAAATTATTTTTTCTGGTTATCAATAGTATTAGTCTTTAATATGACTAAATAAACTAAAAAAGAGTTAGACAATGTTTTGCTAAATCAA
Source organism: Mimaenictus wilsoni (assembly GCA_027575185.1). Taxonomy (NCBI): domain Eukaryota; kingdom Metazoa; phylum Arthropoda; class Insecta; order Coleoptera; family Staphylinidae; genus Mimaenictus; species Mimaenictus wilsoni. The sequence continues at coordinate 7,293 of JAODAC010049069.1, forward strand.
ATACGAACACTCAAACCATTGAGAAGAAAATCCGAAGAAAGTTTTGTAAATTAAACAAAGTAGAAAACAATTAATTAATGCCAAAAAATCTTAAAGAATTTCATTATCATAACAATATTTTATTGTCATTTCTTTATCATAAGTTAATGATAATGAATTTAAAAAAAAGTTATACAATCTTCGTTTTATTCTTACATTTATACATGCAAATTACTTATTATGAAAAGAACTGTAATTATATTAATATAATTTACAAAAGAAATCAATTAATTTGCCCACCTGGGCCGCATAGTTGGTAGTGCTTCGGTCTACCACGTAAGCGGACGGGGTTCGAGTCCCCGGGGTGGGCACCCCGCTAGTGTGAATTTATTATAAATTCACAGTAAAAATCACTCATTTAATTAATTAAAAATTCACATGAAAAATTCGCATTATTAACAATCCACATCGATAAAGTCACAACAATCGCAATGCGCAACCCACAACACACAAGAAGAATCCACCGACAACGTAAAAATTCACTTCACTCACACACAACAAGACACCACATCAACAACACAACAATAGCAACAATATAACAAAAACCAATAACAGAAATCACAATAACATGTAATATATACAAAAACACAAAAAAAAAACATATGTATCCAGGCTGAAGGACCAGTGAAGGTCGATGGCCAGGTCTGCGGACCGAATACATCATTATTTTTTTAATTAATTTAAATGTTTGGAAAACATCATCTCTGTCTGTAATACCACGCCTCAAATATAAACGCGCGAGTGTAGATAAGTACATTGAACATCCCTATCCCGATATTTCAGAATGAAATTGTCCTACATTCGCCGGCGTGACGTCAAACGATGACGTCATGGCGTATTAAAACTATGCGTTTGTGGGGCACCAGGATTATATCGCCGGGACTCGCTCACGCCGCCTCTCGACGTCCTCCCCCCGAATACGTGAGTCTCCTTCGCACCCGATCTGCAGCACGCCTGTTGGCCCTCCCCTGGCCCACCTCTCCGTCGTGGCTCCAGCTTCGCCCTTACCACCGTTTCGAGTTCCCGTGCACATTATTCCGGCAGATCTCCCACAGCATTGCACGACGACGGCGGCGGCGGCAGGAGAGAAGAGGGGGGGAAGGGAGGCGGCACGACGATGTTCGTTCACTGAACGAAACTAGGTTAAACAGGGTGCGTTGCTCCGGATTCGGATCGGGGAGGCTGACGCACACACCAACACCACGACGGACGGCTGGTATCCGGACGTGAAGGTTGTTGCACACAAAGAAAGCTATTTTTAGATATATTTTTATAAACTATGCTATTATGTTAAGACGTCGTCTTGGCGATAATTGACAACGGTAATTTTGAGATGTTTGATAATTTTTGGCGATTATTGAAGTTTTAGGCAAACGCCTAATACGATGTCTAATCATTAGATGTTTGCAGGTATTTGTGGATTGTGCATTCATCGGGAGTGAGTGAGAGGAATGGTAACCTACGTTGATGCTGGGCTCTTGGTCGTTGTTTCCATGACGACTTTAATGACGTCATACACTACACGAGACGACGACACGGTCCAAATTTGTTGTTATATAGGTCAACCGATACAGGATTCGGTTTTTTTTTTGTCATATGCCCTTTGAGTATTCATTTCCGTTGAGATATTAGTTAAAATTATAGGAGATAAACTTGTTTTCAAAGTTATATGTCATTTTTTTCGAGAATATTTCTAATCACTTATGTTAAAAATTTGAATTAAATTTATACAGGAAGGTAGAAAATTTAATTCCAGCTTTTTATAATGTGTTAATACGAAACTCTGTTTTTTATCGAAATATATAGACGCAGATGCGGATCTACAACAGGAGCCACCCACACACGACTAATTTTGGAAAATTACATTTGAGAAAGCCAAACAGACAACGAAAATATTGCTTAACCGCCAAGATATCACAAAAATAGCCTGGTTTTTACATTCGATAAACACATTTATAACTATAGACACAACCATACATAACTTAGACGACATTTTTGAGTTTTAAATATAATAACTAACAGAAAGTTGGTTTCAATACATGTAATTCAATGTTTCATATTGACAAAGTTATAGATTTTCTTAGAAGTTCACACTCTCGATTCGTAGCCAGTTCCTGCGACATTCTAATACGTTGAAGTAGAAAAAGGGTCATAACTCTTTTAAGAAGTCGGTATCGCCCAATGTTCGTCCCACAGACAGCCGACTATGAATACCTGTGAGACTCAAGAGTCGCCACATTTGATTCTGGGTCAGGGAAGTTACTAGGAAACGACTATGAAGGCCTGAAAACGTTTGATAAGAAGGTAAATTGTGGACTAAGATATAGATTTTTATATTTTTTAAATATATTTAGTGCAATTTATATTATATTAATGACAACTTCAAAAACAAAGAAGTCTCTACAATTTTACGTTTGTCCTTTTTTAGATTGCGATGGTTATGGTAAAGCTTTATTGCCTGAGTATGGTTCCTATTTTTTTGGTTTTGGTTCCTATCCCAGAACCAACGCCGACTTTCTTTAATCTTGGTATTCTCAATGATTACCTTGAAATTTCAAAAGACTAGGAACTAGTTTTGTACACACTCATTTAAATACTTATTCCTGAAATATGTGTTTCTGAGGTGACTTGAATCTAGTAAAACTTTATTAATCTGGCAATACTAAATTCTCAGTCTCAAAAGTAGAAAAAGTACAAAGAAACTAGCAGGAATCTCAGTATATCGATTTTGCAACAGTTTATGCTATGATTTTATGACTTTTTGC
>JAODAC010049080.1:0-10096 GCA_027575185.1 Mimaenictus wilsoni
GAAATGTACATCGTACCATTTATCAATTAAACTTGTAAAACAGTGACAAAAATCGTGTTTTTCACATCAAAATATCTCTTTTAGTTTTTTTTTATTTCTCTGTGCTTTATTGAGACAATAATAAAACATTAAATGAAATGCAAAATCATATTTCATTTCATATATCTCGGGGTTATTCAATAAAGTAGTTAAAATTTATCAGAGGAATCATTCTCTATCATTAGTGTGTGTTCCGGATACCTAAAGACAATGATAATAGATATTCTGAATTTTGATTGTAATGCGAAATTTAATCGTAAAAACATTTGATCCATAGGAGTGTCAATCTATCAGAATGCAAATAATATCTCAAATATAGTAACTTTTGATATTTATCCTAAACATATGTATCTTATTTTTCATATCGTAAGCCTATTATCTCAGCTTACAATTAATAACAGTAATTACTGATTTATTACCTATTGTTTACTAAATATTAATTTTAATTAATTCTAATTATTAAATTTATAAGAATTTGTTTAGTATTATTTCAATCGTGAAGTTAAAATTACATCGGTTTTTGCTAGGTTTTTGTTCCGTAGTTTTTTTTTACGAAATGTCACTACCGTTTTTTTATGACTCTGCAGACGCCTCAGGCGTCAATTCGTCTAATGTTTTAATTGCCGTAGGTCTTAAACTGTATTTTTGCACAAACTTGGACATTTTTTATCAACCTCGTTATTTAAAAAATACGTATAAATAATACATCCACGTGTAAATGCATAATCAAATAGCTTTGTAAACATGTTGATAAGATATTCGACGAAATCGCGTAAATATGTAACATTCCGTGAAGTTATAGCGAAGTCATGCCTTCATCTGCGATGGCGTTATGCCCGCCGGTCTGCAGTAAAGCGTTAGTGGGATTTTATCACAGCTGCGAAACTCACGAAATAAAAATGATCGACTCGGCATCGATGCGCACGCTCTTGCTCATTACGCTGCCGTCGTCAACGCGCGAGCGCCCATCTACCTAGCCCGCTGAGCGCAACCACGACTTGAAATCACTAAGTCGCGCGTGCGTGTGCACCACCGGTCGGCCGAATCGCCATCACTTTTCCTGCTGGAAAACTGCGGCGAGCGAACAGCGGCGCGACTCGCCGAGCGAAGTGCATCAAACTCGGGAAAAACTCGCGAAAACGGGGAAAGTGAGCGGCCACAACGGCAACGACATTAATTAAAACGCCTCCAGTGGTCCTTGCATCGATGTTGCACATCAATTAATACATCCCAAACTAATTAATCCTGAATAACGAAAATCACTGATCAAACTAAGACCAATGTTATTATTTTAACATTACGACTGCATTTTGTGGCATCAAGATTTTTAAATAAGGTAAGCTTAAACGTTAATGATTCAGACAATGGCGATATGATAAACATTAACAGACACATGGCCAATGCAAATGTTTAAAAATGAGTAGCAGTTTGATTTAAAACGGCTAGTGCAATTGCCTTATCAACACAATTGTGCTCACCTTTTGCCACACCATTTACATTGTTATCGATATTGTTGTGGTTGATTCATTGTCTCACGAGATGAATGTTAAATTAAAGTACACAGCCAACGTTCAATCGCGATTGAACAATTTCGTGTTCAAGGCTCGCTGCATCACTGTCAGTGTCAAATAATTGAACAGGTTGTGCCTATAGAATTTTGCTTGAATACCTAATTGCCTAACCTGCTTTTGTTGCCCTACCTATCAATTAAAAACAAATGTTTAACGAACCAATTATTAACAATCAATCGAGCCAAAACCACATCCTAAAAAATCGTTTACATTTAAATTTAAACGCATGAAATCAATTATTTTTTTGCACACCTAGAAATAAAAAAACACATTTTAATGTTATTTTTATAATTGTGGTATATCCGCGTTAGTTATATAAGTTTATAGGTAATTGAATACGAACTTGAAGGTGGAAATCTATGCAATTAAAAAATAATTCACACCGATTAGAATAGAAGGGGAAAAAAACTAGCTGTAACAATTTGATCATAAAAAGGATGTTAGGAGTGTCCTTCAATTCTATAAACTTTCCGATACCTGTTAAATTATTTAATTATTTTCCTAGATAGTTCTTGGCGATTCTTTAAGTTTTTTTTTAATTTTATTGGCAAGACTAATTTGCTAGATAATTTTGTTTCATTACTTATTCATTATGATGGTTGAATGTAGGCATGAAAATGATATTCATGGTGCATTGCATCGCGTTGCATGTTCAGGCGCGTTCGAAATAGAAAGTGTGTTGTAATTTGTGTAATAAAAATCCAACGTTACGCGCGAAGCATGTGTCTTTAATCAACAACCGGTTATCATGAATTTTGATGATTGAAGATGGCTTAGCAGAAAACCGGGCCCACCAAATTCTGATCTAGGACTATTGAAAATATTCAGATTAGAAAATTAAGAGAAAATGTTCGCTACATTTGGAAATGATTTCTCTTGCAAAGTAAAAGTGTGCGTGGTGAAGTTATTGCATTTTGAGTATTCACGAATCCAATGCGTTTAATTAAATTCTGTTCGAAACTTGTGATTTTATTAAATTATGTACGTTAAACTAGAAATTATATTTGAAATGGTATGTACTGGACTGCAAAAAGTGCAATATCATAAAGCAAAATGCAATTATTTTAGTGCAAACTCATAAAACACTATTTGCGACGACCAAGTTGCTTGTAAACATTTTGAACAACACGGATAATTTGTTCCTGGTTGTTGTTTTTTTCTGGCCAACAAGCACGTTTCGCTCTTGAATTGCATTTGTGACTTTGTAACTGTGCTGATAGCAAGGCAACGAATATTTCAATTACGTAGGTTTGGAAGGTAGGACATTTTTTCGGCAGCGAATCATTAACGTCGCGTAAATTTGCGAACTACCGTTCGGTTTGGCCGCGCATACTTGCTTGCGAAAACAAAGTGCCAACCGCAGATTGCAGGAATTTGTTTAACATTGTTAGTAGCCGATAGCTAAGCGATGCATGCTGGCCGGCATACGAAGTGCACGTTATTATTGCCCGACTCGGCCATTATGACCGATAGTACGCTTGCACTGCGAATTAGTGTGTTTCATGGAAGTGAACCGCTGCGGCACTGCGGTCTCTCGAGGCGCTGTGCGGACAAATAGATTCCGCATTCCTGCGAGGCGCTATTTTACGCTGTTTGCATTCGTCGCGCGCTTCTTGCCTGCTGAAAATTGCAGAACTTTCGTCTGCTGGAAGATCCAGAATGAACAATATCTTTGTGGTGCCGAAAATAATGCAACGTCATATTTCTTAATCCTTATTAATACGCATTTGTGAAGTACTCGCATTCGTGAGAGGACCTCTATGATAAATTCAAGAAGTATAAAGAAAATGGAATCTGTATCGAAGAAATTAATTACTTCATTCATATGGTGAAATTGTTAGAAGAAAATAATCCATTTCACAGCATAGCCCGTTCATGTTCATCCAAAAGTACCGCTTTATAAAATGTGCAACAAGCAGAATCAATTAGTGCTTTAAATGTTGTTTTGATGAATATCAATCAGCATCTTGCAAAAAAATGGCCCAAAATAAAGCGTAATTATGTACATTATGTGTATGTATATATTTTTTATATAGTCACTTATTGTTATATAATTATTAGTTAAATATATAATTTTTATTAAAAAGAAAAGTTCGCCGCTGGCAAAATTCGAACCCAAGACCCTTCGCTCATCAAGCACGCTAACAACTGCGTCACGTTTTTTGGCAAACGGCTAAAAACGACGTAAAATTATTTCTATATATGTACTACAAGTACAAAAAGTTTAATTCAAGTCCGTGACGCACAATTGAGGTACTCTCCTTGTAAGATTTGTATTAAATTAGACTTATTATATGAAATAGTAATTAACATGGATGACCATTGTTTAATATACTATTCCTTGGGATAGTTCGTTGAATGTTAACTATTACGTACTGATGTACCGATTACTGACTAAAGCGATTGTACATTTCAAGTAAATGATTTAAGCCCACTCAAACTTTTGTTATATTAAAGTTTGAGTGGGCTTAAATCATAAAAAACAAAAACAAAAAATTTGAGATAAATGATTAGTTGAATGATTCTTCAATTCATCAAATTGACATTTAATTAAAACTTACATGAAACGATACAGATATGTTCAGTTGTGAAAGATAATGTTAACCTTATTGTTTAAAAGCTTCGCATTAAAATAGATTTTTAATAAATTCATTTATTTATACCATATCAACCTGTGTGGCCTTTCCGAGATGATCAATATATATAAAACTGTACTCTGAGAACGCTGTTTCCATATAACGAAACGGAGCAGAAATTGCGACAGCTTTCCTATAAAGTGGTTCCGTTCACCAGCAACCCATTAATATGATATATGCTCTATTAGGGAGTCAGATGATAAAACCAATGTTAATAAATCCTTTTTCAGCTTTCCTATTTAACTTCCCGTATAATGAGAAATATTATAAAGACCGAATTGTCTGTGTTCAGGTGATCTATTAAGAAAGCTTGAATGACTCAATATTTATTTATGGATTAGTTTTATAATTGTTTTATTTCGGCAGTGGAAACATAACGAAGGAAAATATGTATTTCAAAGTTGTATTAGTTTTTGATAAGCTGGTTGTCATAACATAGAACTGGATCATCCGAATTTGAAAATTGTCTTCCTTCGTCCTATCTTTACATCATTACTGCAACTTTAATGCTTGTTTACCTTTATAATAACTTATAATTTACCATGTCTTTTATATTTTTTGGTCACCATATAACGCGGTACGAATGATGTAATTTGTATTAATTCTGAGTTTCTTATAGCGCGGTTTCCATACAACGGGTAAATTAGCCTGATTGGCTGTACCTTGATAGCGCGGATAATAGATCCAGTTAATAGTTCCCATTAAACAAAACCGTGGCAAACAAGCTTAGAAACTAATGGGAATAAATCAAATGAATTCTCAATATATTATTAAATCTATACCTGAATAGGCTTCTTCCGTTCTTCCATAAATTTCCAGACCCAGTCGGCTTCCTTCTGGATTCGGCAATGAGCTATAATGCTCCTTCTTCATTGGGATCAATTGGTAATAATTTCTTTTCCTTTTTCAATTCTATTGAAAACTTCTTCAAACCTTTTGGATGGAATCAAAAGAGCTTGAAATCTAAATTTTATTCACTGCAATATTTTTCAAGTACGGAGAAAATTGAGTGAACCATTGCTCAGAATCAGAGATCTATCTTATTATCCAAACCTTCTTGTTTACCTGCCTGACGAGTATCAAGTAAGCTTTATTCAAAATTGAATGTATCGCTGACTCGTTACTTACCTATCCGTGTTTTGGAATTATGATTATGAAGTCGTTTTATTACATGACGTTTAGTATCCAACATGTTTGTTTGCCCTTAACCGGATTTGTTTTGTCTATGTGTATATGTCTATTATTTTGTAATAGTTCTAAAATCCTGTTCACAACAACGTCTACAATTGGAGGTTAATATTAAAAAATAAAAATTGACATACGGGGATTGCAGGTTCAAGTCCTGTAGGAGGCATTCATCATTTTCTCTGTCTAATTATTGCAATTCGTGATTAACATCCTAAAAATTGCCTACCGATGATTATTTCATATTGATAGGTCAAAGGCAGCTTCGCTGCAGTCATACTTCATGATAATATGATGGCGGTATTGCGTTCGAGAATGTAAAACATCTTTTATTAAACTAAAATATTAAGGTACAAAAAATCTAAGCCGCCAGGGCAGTTTAGCGGCGCATCACGCCAGCGGAAGTGGTTCGTGCCCTAGGGGCGGACACCTCTTTATGCGTGAATTATTTATACACGAACACCCACCCACATACATATTTCTATAGAACACAACATTCTTAACACTCTATTCTACACTACCAGATATAACAAATTACATTATTCTACATACTCAATTCTACATTATTACCAACGCGGACTGAGAGACCAAGCCCACCATTTGTCCATTTGGTCGTGTGTCGATATTGATACTTTATGATATTTCAGGCAGAATTATCCCCCTTAACAATCACATTGCCCCTTATAGGACGTGCGCCCCACGTTGGGAAACACTAATCTACATTAGTCTACAGGTCTACATTCTATAACTATCAACAACAACACCAACTATCAATAACAACATCTATCAATAACAAAAATTGTAAAACAATCACAATAATGCATATACATTCAACCCTCTAATAGCGCGCCTTTGAGAAACGCGGTTTTGAATACCGAGGTCGAAAGATTTCATACCCTCCCCTTGAATACGCGGTGCCGCTTTGGATAACGCGTTTTTTCCCTTTTCAAGCGTGCCAATTTTGCCTATATTTCAAACATTAATGGCGCTCTGTTGTGATTTTTTAAATATTAACCTCCAATTGTAGACGTTATTGTGAATAGAATTTTAGTACTATTACAAAATAATAGACATATGTCTATTATTTTGTTAACGCGTAACGCTACATCGTTATAGGATGTAGACCTGTAGACTAATGTAGATTAGTGTTTCCCAACGTGGGGCGCACGTCCTATAGGGAGCAATGTGATTGTTAAGGGGGTAATTCGGCCTGAAATGTTATAAAGTATCAATATCGACACACGACCAAATGGACAAATGGTGGGGTTGGTCTCTCAGTCAGCGTTGGTAATAATGTAGAATTGAGTATGTAGAATAATGTAGTTTGTTACATCTGGTAGTGTAGAATAGAGTGTTAAGAATGTTGTGTTCTGTAGAAATATGTATGTGGGTGGGTGTTTCTGTATAAATAATTCACGTATAAAGAGTCCGCCCCTACGACACGTACTTCTTCCGCTGGCGTGATGCGCCGCTAAGCTGCCCTGGCGGCCTAGATTTTTTGTACCTTAATATTTCAGTTTAATAAGACATGTTTACATTCTCGAACGTAATACTACCATCATATTGTCATGAAGCTGCCTTTGACCTATCAATATGAAATAATCATCGGTAGGCAATTTTTAGGATGTTAATTACGAATTGCAATAATTAGAAAGAGAAAATGATGAATGCCTCCGACAGGACTTCAACCTGCAATCCCCGTCATGTACGGTGATACCAACTACATGTTCGAGAATGTGAACATCTCTTAACAAAATGTTCGTAGCCCAACTCCGATGATTTCAATTTAAAATTAAGGTAATGGAAATTACTATTCTATCCTCTTTCCGAACTTGAGGTAAAAATTCTCTATGTACATTTCGGAAGCAAAGCTTCTATCTTCTTGTGATTGATGTCAGTGAAGATTCAGACATCAATTTAAAGTGTAGTATAACACAGTGATTCTCAATTTTTTTGGGTAATACACAGTCAACGGGGCGAAGGGGCCCCATTTGATATCAAATTTGACCCACGGCTCGGAAGATACTTAGCTATCGTCACTTCTCAATTTCGATCATTTCAATATCAAAACGTACGCTACTTTTTGGTACATACTGTCACACCTAGCAAAAAGGAGCTACAAAAGGGCACAAATACTCTTGTAACACTGCCGCAGCACAATGAGAAGCACAGGCTTGATATTTAGCACAATATCGAAGAAAGTCTTGTCCTAAAAGAAAGTACATTTAGATGATTTATTATGCCACTGCTAATTAATTGCCTATTCCCCAATCAATCATCAAACATTTGTATAACATTACAAACACCATTTATTAATTTATACAACTTTCACTGAAATGTTCTCCGATTTTCTTAACTGGTGTTTCTGCGTTATCGTTATTAATGTGCTCTTCTTCGAAGGAGTTTCAGTTAATAGGAAACTCCTTCGAAGAACAGCACATAAATAACGATAACGACATCCATTAAGTGTTTGCTTTACGTCTTGCAGTTGCTCAAATTGCAAATTGCTCAAATTGATTCCCTAACAATTGTAAATAGTAATTTGGAATTGCATGTTATCTGCAAATATTTACTTTTACGATTTCATCCTTAATGTTTCATATCAATTTTGAAGTCAATAATAAGATATAAATATATTTTGGTTGATATAAATTTGTTGATTGTTATTCTGCAAATAATAGACACATATTTATATATCTTACAGATTTTTACGAATTGACTTATTATTTTATCAACATGACAACAACAATAAACACGACTGCTTCCGAGAAGGAAAAGGAAGCACAACAGAACGAGTATAATTATGCAAACAATATTTCTTGGAATGCGAGAAACACGGCCATCGTAGAAACCCAGAAAGCTGCAGTGGTTCAAAATGGAACGAATAATAATACATCGCAGAAGGAGTCAAAACCGTGGGATGATATGTCCTGGAGCGAACGCAGTGCATATGTACGAGCTAGTATCACCGTAGAGCCGATGATAGCCTGTTACATAATGCCCTGCGTCTTCGCAGGTTTAGCCGTTCAGAATCTCAGCATTGAAAAGGCTTGCCGAGTTAATCTCGCCTATCCGGAGGAGGTCTGTGATGCTCTGAGTGCCCGCAATACTGCGAACTATACTCGTGAGGAGGCTGAGGTGCAGCAGCTGGTTGCGTCGATGACAGTGTGGAAGACGATCCTGCAGAGCGGTTTCCCAGCCTTCCTCATCCTCTTCGTTGGCTCATGGTCTGATCGCTGGGGTCTACGTAAACCCTGCATGTTGCTTCCAATCATTGGGGAGTTCATCACCGTGATCGGACTGATGTTGTGCACGTATTTCTTCTATGAGCTGCCGATGGAGGTGAATGCTTTCATCGAGGCGATCTTCCCGGCGTTGACAGGTGGCTGGTTCACCATGTTCATGGGTATCTTCAGTTACATTGCTGATGTTACTACGCTGGAGATGCGTACGCTGCGTATAGGCGTTGTGAACGTCTTTTGTTCTCTAGGGATACCAGTGGGCTTGGCATTGAGTGGGATACTTTTCAAAAAGATTGGGTTTTATGGTGTTTTCTCTATATCTGCTGTGATGTATGTGATAGCCTTTCTGTACGGATATTACAACATCAAGGAGACGAAGAAGGTGGATGTGCCTGTTCTGAGTGATAAACCTTGTGCGTTTTTGAGGGATTTCTTTGATATTAAACATATTGGCGATACATTCCGCGTGGCTTTCAGACAAGGAGAAAACAATAGGAAGATCAAAGTGATGCTTTTGATGGTGGTTGTAATGGTTGTTATTGGTCCAATGCATGGTAAGATTTAGTGTTAAATGATTTTAGAAAGAACATTTCAAATTTACTGACATACACGTACTTAGACTAAGATACCTACATTATTATTTCACTTAAATCTAATTCCATATTATTTTCACTGAGGATATTGTAATACTCAATATTAGCGGGCAGGCTAAGAAATAAATTTAATCCCTAGGGGGTTGCCTAGTCGATTCACTAAACTTGAAAGGGGCTAACCCCTCAAAGAAAATTAAAACATGGAATAACTGTTGCAATTCATTTAATTCGAAACAGGGTTCCCGCCTGTCGTTGCAATCAAATTGGGCAAAGCGCGGGGCCGCTCTTGCAGATGATGCAGGTCAAAACGGGGTAGGCGGGAGGGGCAACGAGTGTAAACACATTTTCGCAATGCACTTTTAGAAGTTCGTGCTAGCCAGTACCGCGGCCCAGTAGTTGGAAATCACTGGGTTGGTGTGTATTGGACCTACATACACACACACACACACACAGACACCCACACCTTCACATTCATACACACACACACACACACATACATATATACATACAAACATACACACATGCACACATTTACACATACACACATACACACATACACACATACACATATACACACATACACACATATACACATATACACATATACACATATACACATACACACATACATACATACACACACATACACATACACACATATACACACATACACGCATACACATATACACATACACACATACACACATACACACATACGCACATACACGCATACACACATACACATACACACATACATATACGCACATACACACATACACACATACACACATACACACATACACACATACACACATACACACATACACACA
>JAODAC010049091.1:0-10094 GCA_027575185.1 Mimaenictus wilsoni
GTTTTCTGCACTTCCGGCGTGGAGTTCAGTGGCGACCGTGATTTTTCAAGTCCGCCTATCTTTGGTTCTAACCCTACCTTAGTCGAGCGTGGCCTTGGTATTTTCGCGGTTCTGAACACTTGTAGAACGTAGTTTCAGTCTAGTGAGCATAGTAGTCATTTCAGCTCATTGGCAGTGTGAACTAGTGGTTCGTCAGTTAATCATTCTTGGCAAATCAAGAAAACAATATTAACATAAATAAACGAAAGATCCGACCTGATTGCTGTCGACGTCGACGAAATGGCGACACAATAATAAAGTAGTAAATCCGCGGATCGAATCAAAATTTTCGTCCGAGAATGATTTATTACGTTTTTATGGAGGGTCATAGTGTCCCTTCCATCTCTATACCTGAAATAGAGCGGAGAAGACACTTTTCAGCATATCAAATCGTTAAACCAGTGAGTGCAGTAGAACAGCGACACGGCGTCGAGTTATATTAGCGTCAAGATATATTAAATATAAAGCAATGTACTAGTATATCTCGGCGCTAGTATAGCTCGGCGCCATGCTAGTGTTTTACGCTGAACGGTCGTCTCCGCTTCGTTTCGTTTAGGTACCAGGCCATAAATACCCTTCGTAAATCTTGTGGTCGTAAAAAAGCCAAGCGCGTCTATTGTATTTTTTGTAAGCATTGTGTCCATTCTTTTCTCGGGAGAATGCGCACCACCCCTTCTAGATCTCTTATTTTCCATACTTTTTATGCTTTTCCTCTTCTTGTTTCTATCTGCTTAGCCTTCGTAGAGAACCCAAAACTTAATCACAGCTTTCATTCCTACTCTCGCTTACTTTCGTTTCCACTTTCTATGCTCAAAATACATGAAGAATGCTCGCGTGCGGTACAAATTTGTGCGCATCCCAAACTCAAATAGACAAACATGCGCACAAAATCGCGGCCAGTAGAAACTAACCGTAATAAATTTTAAATATATCTATGCAAAGAAACCCCGTGAACACCACAATAGGACAATAGAGAAGAATAGGGGTACTCGAATCCTATTGTTAAATCAAGTGGTCGAATCATAAAAGATGCAAAATTTTCGTCCGAGAATGATTTATTAAGTTTTTATGGAGGGTCATGGTGTCCCTTCCATCTCTATACCTGAAATAAAGCGGAGAAGACACTTTTCAACATATCAAACCGTTAAACCAGTGAGTACAGTAGAACAGCGGCACGGCGTCGAGCTATATTAGCGCCAAGATATATTAGATATAAAGCAATGTACTAGTATATCTCGGCGCTAGTATAGCTCGGCGCCATACTAGTGTTTTACGCTGAAAGGTCGTCTCCGCTTCGTTTCGTTTAGGTACCAGGCCATAAATTCGTCAATTTATCCTTCGTAAATGTTGTGGTCGTAAAAAGTCAAGTGCGTCTATTATATTTTTTGTAAGCATTGTGTCCATTCTTTTCTCGGAAGAATGCACACCACTCCTTCTAGATCCCTTATTTTCCAAACTTTTCATACTTTTCCTCTTCTTGTTTCTACCTGCTTAGCCTTCGTAGAAAACCCAAAACTTAGTCACAGCTTTCATTCCAACTCACACTTACTTTTGCTTCCACTTTCTTTGCTCAAAATACATTAAATAAAGTCAGTTTCTAACCAGCTTTCACTTGAGTAAGTTCAATTCCCCTGCACCATCATTAGGTTTCTTTGTGTGTTAAGATTACTCTGCTGGGTAACGCTGTAAACCCTTTTAAGTAAGGCCCCGTGAATTCCTTAATCCCAATTCCTTTAACCTAATCCAGATTAAGCAAATAAAACTCAACTCTACTCTAATTCTTTCAATCTTAAGCCTCCTAGAAGTTTCTGAATTATCCTGTATATTAATAACGAAACTAAAACTATTTGAACGCTGTTATAACATGCATATTTCACATTTCAACACGCTATAATCCAGAATTGTGACCGGCGGCCGTAGTAAAATCGACGCTGGAATTACGCCTGGAATTTTAGGGCAGAATTTCGCCAAATTTCACGCCAGAAACTGAGAAATCCAACATATTGCTGCACCCAAAACGAGAAGAAGTATTTTTAGGAAAACTCATTTGGATTTTCATGTAGGAAATTTAGCATTCGCAGCGTATCAGAGCAATTCCATAAACCTTTAACGTGTGCACCTAAATTTAAATTCGTTTGATGTAATATACTCGTACTCGTATGCGTATATTACGTTCGTTTTTTCCGCTTGTACTATTATTGCGATATTTGCACAACTCCGTATTTACTGCAAGATGCAGTGCTGTGACGAAATGTCTATCCCGTTGAGACTATCTCCTCGAAACAGACAGAAAATCCAAGAAACTCGATTTGACAGTAAACAAGTGAAAGAGACTCTCTTTATAAGATTTTCCAGAAAAATACGACGCATTGTGTATCTCGTTAAATCTCGTTAAATTATTTCGTAAGTCTATGAGGGAATAGAAGAACAATTGGAATATTTTATTGTAGGGAACGAAATAAACACATTTCGGAGACATTATGCTGTTTTTGATTAAATTAATTGAAGACAGCTTTATTGTACTTTTTTTTGTTTAGAAGACTAGTCGGAATTAATAACAAGAAGCAATTTGTTTCTCTCTTTTATAAAATGTTACTTTTGAACCTTGGTAGAAAGTTTATACAATTCTACTTGTACTTGTACAGATTCGTTACTGAGTTAATTTGCCAGGAACGTGCAGGAAAATGTAGGAAACACAATTTGACAGACGTTTTCCTGAATCGTGCGACGGCGTGCTTTTTCTTGTTAAGTTACTATTCAAACTTTCGAGGAAATCATTTGCGAAGAGTAAATATAATTTCCCATTTCGTAGTTTGAAACTATTTCTTTTCATATCTGCTATAACTGCCTTATGAGGGAATTTTAAATATGTTTTTAAAGAAAAAAAAACTAAGAAACTTGAATCTAATTATGTTTTAGTTACCTTAACGTAAGAAGGGTTGGAATATTTTAGTATAAATTATTTTTGTAAGCGGCGGCCTGCCGTTGTGTGTACTCGTTAGATCACCGCAGTAAAGCAACGTCGGACGTAACTGGGCGTTGAATGGGTGACCCCTTGGCCTCCTCACTCAACAAGCAGCTGCGGCGCCGTCATGACTTCGCGGTAAAAACGCGAACGAAGGTTGGGCGATTCGCTTGCAACGGTCCCCGGAAAAACCCATATGCACAAAGAGTAGCGAGACCGGATTTGTGCCAAATTTTGTATCATTGGAATCAGATAATTTTGTTTACGTTATTAAACCTTTTTTTAAGCTATGGAGTTTCACCCACGCATCTGTGATGCATATTTTCCGTAAAGCTGTGTAAAATCACTAGCTGTCACATATTTGTTTGTTGTTTTTTTTTGTTTGTTTTTGTTTTTCATCCAGTTTTGTAAATTCTTCTAGACTTTCCTATCGCTATGCTATCTTATTTGCTTTCTTTATTACTTTGTTGTGTCTCTACTTTTCATTTCCAGAGTTGTTCTTCCCGTCACGGTCCCTGCAAAAGCTTAAAACCCTTGGACAGTCACGTCCGTTTTATAGCACCGCGGTAACTTTCGCCGTTCGATGACACTTCTCCGAACGGCGGACCTTCTGTACCGCATGTGCGTTCCCGCGGTCTTTTTTTTCCGCCGCTGGCTGGTGGTTTGCACAGCCCCGCCGGCGCCGCAGCCGTCGGCTGCATACCCTGTTGCCGAGTCGCACCGGCACGAGTTTCTCTCGCTCGGCTTGGTACCTCTCTCAATCCTACTTAAGTCCTAACTAATCAATCACCGCCCACCACGATCATCCCCGCTAACAAAATTAACAATCTCCAAAGTACAACCCCCTCAAGAGCAGCTCCGAATTTCTACTATTTTTCGATCTTCGGTCACTTGGTTCCCGACCATACTCACAAACTCTTCGTCTTCTTTTTCGTGTTCGTTTACTAGGGATGTCAACTTTTCACGAAGTATCGATACTTTTTGATATCGATACTTTTGAAACTCCGATACTTTCGATATCCAAGTATCGAAGAAAAGTATCGATACTTATTGGTATCGAAAATACATCTTGGCACCATCTGTTAATGTATTTTAAAAATTATTGTATACTTACTGATTGAGTAAATTAAGGCCAAACTAAGTTTTTATTAAAAAGTGGCAAAATTTAAATGAATTTGAATTGCAGGGAAGTATCGATACTAAACAACAATGCAACAAGTATTTTAAAAACATTCCGCAATAAATTGGAAGTGACAAGGGGAGTATCTGAATTGTCCGTCAAAGATTAGCAATAAAAATTTTGTACGTGAAACATATATATTGAAATAATTTGTTTTACGCGATATTTTTGCTCATTTCTTGATGTTTGCCCATAGAAAAAAGTCTGAGACGGACAATTGAGATACTCCCCTGTCTTTACGTTACGTAACATGCATTCCTCAAAGTAATATTTTAGTACTTAAAAACTAAGACTCTGATAACTTCCAGTGGAGGAATTTAGCCTATTTATTTATTAACTTTTTTTCACTAGAAAGTACGAATGTACACTTGAAATTGTATGACCTGTCGTCTAAGAAAACATCTGGATTTTTCACTTCATAGATTCATAGATTAAACACACTTAGACAATGTGCAAATATTTGTATCCTCTATAAATACTTCAATCTATTGAAACATGTTTTTTTTTTTAATTTCAAGTTGTATAGTATTGATTACGAAAATGTAATAACTACCATGAAATGCAATTTTAATCGTTATTACTAAAAAGTATTCAGAATGACAAAGCAAATATACAACATTTACATATTTCCTGATTTTATTTAGTTTTACGCACTTAATGTTGTCACTTTTATCATACTTTTAACAATTCGTTTTTATTACTTCTCTTTGCAAACAAAGCTTTGTTAAACTCCAACACACAATTTGCCTGCATATTCATCTAAAACTAGGCAAATGCAAAATAAACTTTTTATGTGAAAACAAAGAGCTCTTGACCCTTTTATTTCAGGTTATATTGAGTGCGATTAAGTTGAATTCAATCATCAATCAATCATCTAAAAAGGAATTGGTATAGTTGACGTTTAATAGTTTTTAATTCGTCACGTCGTTTGTAATTTTAATTCCGCAATAAATTGGAAGTGACAAGGGGAGTATCTGAATAGTCCGTCAAAGATTTGCAATACAAATTTTGTTCGTGAAGCATATATATTGAAATAATTTGTTTTACGCGATATTTTTGCCCATTTCTTGATGTTTGCCCATAGAAAAAAGTCTGAGACGGACAATTGAGATACTCCCCTGTCTCTACGTTACGTAACATGCATTCCTCAAAGTAATATTTTAGTCCTTAAAAACTAAGACTCTGATAACTTCCAGTTGAGGAATTTAGCCTATTTATTTATTATCTTTTTTTCACTAGAAAGTACAAATGTACATTTGA
Source organism: Mimaenictus wilsoni (assembly GCA_027575185.1). Classification (NCBI taxonomy): domain Eukaryota; kingdom Metazoa; phylum Arthropoda; class Insecta; order Coleoptera; family Staphylinidae; genus Mimaenictus; species Mimaenictus wilsoni. The sequence continues at coordinate 5,445 of JAODAC010049091.1, forward strand.
AATTGTATGACCAATCGTCTAGGAAAACATCTGGATTTTTCACTTCATAGATTCGTAGATTAAACACTTAGACAATGTGCAAATATTTGTATCCTCTATAAATACTTCAATCTATTGAAACATGTTTTTTTAATTTCAAGTTGTATAGTATTGATTACGAAAAACAAAGATTTGCAATAAAATTTTGGTGGAGCATATATATTGAAACAATTTGTCTTACGCGATATTTTTGCCTATTTGTTGATGTTTGCCCATAGAAAATAGTCTGAGACGGACAATTGAGATACTCCCCTGGTGAAATCTCTCTTCTAACCTTCGGATGTTTATGAATAATATTGATTGATCCATACTGAAACCAAATTAAACCATAAGCAAAAATTTCTATACTCTTCCTAGGCAATCAAATATACAATACAGCCAGAACTAGGCAACCAAATACACAAGACAATAACAAACAATCATACAAAGTGAGTTCACCTATTTTTTCGTCTCTTCTTTCGTATTTAGAGTAATCACTTAAATTCCTATCTCAAAGCAACTGCTACCATTTTTGGTCATCAATTTAAATCACCGACAATCCTCTCTAAACCCTAAACACATTTGGTTAAAGTTACAACTCGTTTTTTTTACTATTTCAATGCATAAAAAATGCGAGAAATAAAATGAAAACTTTTCTCATTTACAACTTCGAAATGAATAAAGTTTCAAAGAAAATTAAATCCACTTGGAATGTGTCTATCAATAAAATGCATTCAAATTGGTTAAAATTATGAAAATTGGTTAAAATTATAGATTATGAACGTTATGCAACTTTCCTTTCTTGAGCCATCTTATTAAAGTGTAATGAGCCAAAGATGGAGGCATCTAGTAATTTATGTATCACTCTAAATAGTAATATTTATATGCAGTGCATGTGAATTTGGTCAGTGAAACGACAAAACGTAATCGACGTGTCGATATCGAGCGCGTTTGGGGGACGGAATGGTGGCGCGTTGGCGGTTGGGCGAGCCTGAATAATTGAACACGCGGCCAGTTCATGACACTTCGCATCGCAATGTAACGGAAATACGCCGCCGCCAATGAATTGAGCGTCGTTACCGTTGGTTGATTGTAAAATTTATCGGTATTTGAGGCAAGTAAACAGGTAGATACGAACCGTGGCAACGTTGCATTTCTATATTTTATTTATTCGAGAAAAACCTATCATATCGCTTATTATTATTTAGCTATATATTAGCTTCGGCCCGAAAGGCGCTGCCAACTGCGCCACAAAGCTGATATAATGAAATTTACTCTTAAAGTAATATATGAGTATTAATCAATTGTTGACAAAACTTTTCTTTTGGACAAACCATCTAAAAGGGTGAAAAATCCTATTCAAAAAAATACAATATATGTGCAGCACATAAAAGATTCAACCAAATCTGAGACGGGCAATTGAGGAACTCCCCTTCTTAGTTTTGAAATCAATTATAGTGATTATTAATGTATCTGTTACGCGGTTATCGCGGTTTTTAATATTATTAATTTATTTCCCGGTGATGCACGGGACCTGACTCAACAGGATCTTTTTAACATCTCTGTTCACAAAGCACACGTTTTCGAAAACTACAGCGTCTTTATTAATACAAAATGACAAGAACAAAAATTAACAAACACTCGACAAACTCACCAAAATTCAACCAAATCTGAGACGGACAATTGAGATACTCCCCTTCTTAGTTTTAAAATCAATTAGTGATTACTAATGTATCTGTGATTACTAATGTATGCGGTTAATGCGGTTTTTAATATTATTAATTTATTTTCCGGTGATGCACGGGACCTGACTCAATAGGATCTTTTTAACGTCTCTGTTCACAAAGCACACGTTTTCGAAAACTACAACGTCTTTATTAATACAAAATGACAAGAGCAAAAACTTAACAAACACTCGACAAACTCACCAAAATTCAACCAAATCTAAGAGGGACAATTAAGATATTCCCCTTCTTAGTCTTAAAATCAATTACAATGATTACTAATGTATTTGTTATGCGGTTGTTGCGGTTTTTAATATTATTAATTTATTTCCCGGTGATGCACGGGACCTGACTCAATAGGATCTTTTTAACGTCTCTGTTCACAAAGCACACGTTTTCGAATACTACAACGTCTTTATTAATAAAAAATGACAAGAACAAAAACTTAACAAACACTCGATAAACTCACCAAAATTCAACCAAATCTGAGACGGACAATTGAGGTACTCCCCTTCTTAGTTTTAAAATCAATTAGTGATTATTAATGTATCTGTTATGCGGTTGTCGCGGTTTTTAATATTATTAATTTATTTCCCGGTGATGCACAGGACCTGACTCAACAGTATCTTTTTAACATCTCTGTTCACAAAGCACACGTTTTCGAATACTACAACGTCTTTATTAATATAAAATGACAAGAACAAAAACTTAACAAACACTCGACAAACTCACCAAAATTCAACCAAATCTAAGAGGGACAATTAAGATATTCCCCTTCTTAGTTTTAAAATAAATTACAATGATTACTAATGTATTTGTTACGCGGTCGTTGCGGTTTTTAATATTATTAATTTATTTCCCGGTGATGCGCGGGACCTGACTCAACACGATCTTTTTAACATTCACAAAGCACACATTTTCGAACACTGTAACGTCTTTATTAAAACAAAATGACAAGAACAAAATCTTAACAAACACTCGACAATGTCACTAAAGGTGAAATAGACGGAGGCCTGCACTTGCCACGCTTTTATAGAGGCGCAACTCAGCCCCATTGTTACTGAGCGAATCGCCGGCGTCTTAAGACTAGTGCCGCAGCAAGCACCGTCAAACCTAGTCAATCAACTCAACAATATCTGCTTGTGAAAATAATTTTCACAAGCACACGTGTCTTTTTGTAATAAGTGTTTTTTCGCTGCGAATTGAATAAAATGTTGTACAGTTTTGTTATTTCCGATAGATGGCGATCGTTGTTACCAATTGAAATTTCCCGCCATTTTTTAATGTAGGAAAAGCGTAATCATTTCAGCATTAAGTTAACGCCATATCTAGATTAAAATCTTGGATCGCTGCGGAGTCAACAATGCTCGGCGGCGACGCAAAGTCGTCGCAAATTGAGAGCGGCGCAAAAACGCGCATCCATCAGACTGTCAATTTGTTGAAATATGTCCGAGATTTTGCGAGTCCGTATTATTCCCGATCACTTTTCCATTCGACAAGAAGTCGGAAATGGGAATGTGATTGCGTGATTGCGTGAAATTCACATTTCCATTTTCGCAGAATCCTCAATGAGGAGTCATCAATTCGAATTACGTAGCATAGCATCAATTATTCTGAGAAAACGCCATCTTTGATTTAATTACTTACACGAATCAAACATAACCCAAGAGAATGCCTCTTCGATTATGTTTGATTTGATAAAAATCCTTAAGCTTTGATAGCTTCAAAACTAAATGCTACCGTCCCATAGAGGGAGCTAAAGTGATTTTAATTAGCGTTTATAATAATAGCCGGCAGATGACAGTTGTACTATTTTATATTATAACTTTTAGGTTACATTTAAATTATGGTTGATATAAAGTAGATTAGGATAGGCTAAAATGAATTGTCGTCCACGCCCTGTCAAATTGAATTCTTAAAATTGAATAATATAATAAAAACAGGCGCTGCACCCCTACACCAACCAACCGTTATACCGATGAGCGTTTTCAGAGTCTATACGTTTGGAAGAGTGTAAAATGGAGAAAAAAAGTTTAACAACTATTTACTCTGAGACAATCCGGTCTTGTGTCCTAGGATTTTAATCTTTTTTTTTTTCTAGGATCTAGTACCCGACTGCATTTGTAGTTCTAAAAATATCATTTGATAGGGCATGGACTCTCCTTTTGACTTATTCGGATTTGCATTTTTTATTTGATTTTATCAATATTAATTAAATTCAATGTTTCTGACAAAAGCGCCTTTTATCATAGAATCTACTTCAATATTTGTTAGATATGACGACGATTGGGCTTTAATATAGTTTAATTCGGAATAATAACTCAATTTCGAAAAATTTAGAACTTGTTCTAGTAAGAGCAACAGATCGTGAAACAGCGAGATGTTTCTGTTGGGTCTGCCCAACAGATCCTGAACTACATCTGCCCCTCAGTAATGGTGTTAGCGCCATCTAGCGGAAGAGTGTAAAATAGCTCTGAGAACAAAAGTTTAACAACTATTTACTCTGAGACAATCCGGTCTTGTGTCCTAGGATTTTCATCATATTTTTTCAAGGATCTAGTACCCGATTGCATTTGTAGTTCTAAAAATATCTTTTGATAGGACATGGACTCTCCTTGTGAGTTATTCGGATTTGCATGTTTTATTCGATTTTATCAATATTAATTATATTCGGTTTTTCAGACATAAGCGCCATCTATGATAGAATCTACTTAAATATTTGATAGATATGACGACGATTGGGCTTTAATATAGTTTAATTCGGAATAATAACTCAATTTCGAAAAATTTAGAACATGTTCTAGCAAGAGCAAGAAATCGTGGCACAGCGTGATGCTTCTGTTGGGTCTGCCCAACGGATCCTGAACTACACCTGCCCCTCAGTAATGGTGTTAGCGCCATCTAGCGG
>JAODAC010049102.1:0-10093 GCA_027575185.1 Mimaenictus wilsoni
TAGTCTGAGAAAATGATACCAATTGTGATGATGGAAAAATACATAATTAAACAAATAAGAATTAAATAAATAACAAAGGCAATAACTTATATAGACGCTCATGCAACAGAAGTATGATACACAAGGAAACAAAGGAATCTGCAGAATACCGGTAAAAGAAAGGATAATATCCATGAAACAAACGATGAATGTCATCGTATACTAGACACAAAACGATATATGGAAACATAGACAAAAGTAACAATATTCAAAAATTTAATTCAAAATTTAATGAATTGGGAAATCCACAAAAGAAAAGAAAACAAATGAACAAATATTTCAAACAAGTTCTGATAAAGGAAATGCACGCAGAACTAACAAAATTATTCAACATAAATGTAGCATCAGAAATCCCCACAGGCTGAAGTTCTGATAGCAGAGCTTATGGGAAACGACCAAGAAGATGCTGACAACTAAAGCATGATTCGTCATTTTGATAAGCTAAGGGGGGCTGTGCTTCAGTTCAGAATGTAGATATGATGGTAGTAGAGCGGTAGAGTCTAAGAAAATACAACTTCAAGTATCCCTATACATAGCACAGAGGTGCATTGCCTAAATATCAATATTGTGAATGTAATTTAAAATTAAAAATAGTGCTTGATAAATACATTCTTTAGAAATAGTATTAATTGATTGCGTAACTACTGAAGAATATTTCAAAGCGTAGTTGTGAATATATAGAATTCATATGTGTACAAAAATTTTAATGCGTTTTTCTCATTTTTCCGAGTTTGTACAAGATTGAGAAAATTTAGGTGAAAAATATCTCATTTTAAAGATAATTCAATTGTAAAAAATATGACGACAATTGCTTTTGAAAAAAAAAGTTATATCCTTTTTTATTTTTAAGTAGAATTATGTGAAAATGCTTTTCAAATATATAAAACTATAAAAATATGCAATTTTAACTTATTTCTCGACGTCAATTTGATTCTAATACCAGAGGAAAAAATGAGAATATAATGTATTTTCAACCAAGTAAAGACATTAAGTTAGCCAAAACCACTACAATACAATAATAGAATACATTTTTGCGAATTTCTTCATCGTCCGAATGTTCCCCTCAGTTTAATTATGATGATAATAGGAATTACAGCATATATTTCAATATAAAAGGAAAACTTACCATGAGTTTGGCATTTTGCACATACAATTGCAAAGCTTTTTCGTTCTTGAAAACAATCTTATTCAACTTTATCTGTTTACTGGGAGGCTCTTCCATCATTTCCTCAGCATTCGACGCTAAAATCTTCTGCTTGGTCTTCTCAATCCGCATTCGCAAAATATTAATATTCTTCTCCAAATCTTCCTGACTGTCAAGTCCGTTTTCATTCAAAGCATAATCAAACTCCTCAACATCATCTTCAAGCTCTAATATTTCGTAATATTTTTGCAGTTTATCTTCATCTTCAGCTAGCTTCTCATTTCTTCGACGTGCATTTATCTCAGAAAGCCTCTTCGCAAGTTCTTTCTTCCGTTCTTTTTGCTGTTCAGCTGTTAAACCAGTAGATGCTACATTCGCATTGAAAGGCAGTTGTATCTTCTTGATATTCTTCTCATAATAATCAACATCGTTCCACCTCTGCAATTCTTCGCGATAATTCGGCGCAATTAAGCAAATACTATGCACCAATTCTTCAGCACGACTCAGCGTAATCTGTGTAGCATGCCCTGGATATTTCAATTGCAGCATTCGATGTAAAAAGGAAATTACTTGATGTCCGCCTGTATTAATTCGTCTGGTTTGCTCAAAACATGTTTTACCATTCAAAACTGGTATAACATGCATTGTATGATATCCCATATTTAAAATAAGAGCATTTTCCTGACTCTTGTTATAATTGTATGCAAATAATGCATCAATGCCGTAACAAATACTTGGCACTGCATAACATTCAAATAACAACTCCGACATTACTGCAACATTATAATTTCATTTATAAAACATATAAACCAATGGGGGGATAAATGCATTATCAAGTTGATGAATGAATATGTAGTTTTTTACTCCTGCTATATAATATACGTAATTCAGTATCGTTTTGATTAAGAAATTATTATTTTCATACATGACTGTCGCGGAAAAATTATAGTGCATAACTCGCTTATTTAGTGTATAAATCCCTCATATTTCTCATATTCTTGAGGAAACGGGTAGCATCTAAAGCTCATTGCACAATATATTATTTCCTTTAAAGTAAAAAGTCCGCCTACTTTTTGAACAGCAAGTTCACCAGTCAAATCGAGCACGATTCCTAGATAAAAAATAAAAATTCATCTGGTGAGCGATTAAAAGCTAAAGAAAGGAGCATACATGAAACAATAATAGTAATTCAGCTTTAATAAACTCGAGGATGGAATTAACTAATAAGGCATATCACGCAATGTGTAAACATATCCTAGTGACGAAAGGTACCAAAATCAGAGTTTATAATGCCAATAATCAGGACCAATCCTCACTTATGGCGCAAAATCATGGATATTAACCCATCAAGAGCAAAGTAATGAGAAAATACATTGACGAAAAACAACTAGGCTGGTGAGGGTACATGATTAGGATAAGTGAGGAAAAGCAAGCTATGAAGGCATTGGAGGCGAGAAAACTCATGAAGAGAAAACGGGGAAGACATAGGAAGTAATGGGAACAGGAGATTGAGGAAAACTTGGAAAACAACAATCAAAGCTCATCATGTAAACGTGTAAGTATTATATATCTTAACCTATTTGTGATTTAACTAAGATTTTTTTCGAAAATGGCTTAAAAACTCAAAAAATCCCATTAACAGGAACTATTTCAATACGTACATTTTTCGTTCAAATCACCAAAAAATGTAAGTTAGAAATGGACGGAAAAATAATTGAACAAATGAGGTAGTCTGGTACCTAGGCGTTAACATATCCAGTAATAGAACACTTAAAGAGGTGATCCTAATACAATTGGAAACAATGTATCTACAAAAAGACACAAAACTGTACATATGGTAAAATCATTAGAAGATAATAATTAGATTGCTGCAGTAAGCCCTGAAACCGTGCCAGGACAAGCAATTACAATTGCAGAGAGAATGTTTTATGATACATATCATTAAAGCATTATATTCCTTATCCTATTTGTGATCAAACTATGATTTTTTTTTTCGAAAACGACTCAAAGGCACGAAAAATCCCATTAACAGGAAGTATTTCAGTATATAAACTGCACAACATATTTCAATCAAATCAACAGCAACCCCCGTAAGATGCAAGTAAGAAGTGAACGGGAAAATAATTAAACTAGTGAAGAAGTCAGGTACCCAGGCATCAACTTATCTAGTAACGGAACTCTTAAAGAGGAGGTCCTAACACAAGTGGAAGCAATGTGTCTGCGAAAAGACAAAAAAGCAATTGAATAAACAACGTTAAATGGCCGTATCAGTGACAATATACCAGGAAAGCTTGCATGGTGGTACCAAACACTGAGTGGACACACAACAGTCGCAACGAATTGAGCAGCCATATCGAAAGAATGGGCAACAACAGGATAGCCGAAGAATAATCACCAACCTGAAAGAGGTCAGTAACAAGACCAAGAAGAAAGTGGAGTGATCTTTTTGAAGAAGTTACATAATACAGAAGTGGAACAAGCAAACGCTTATTCAAGAAGAAGAAGAAGAGACTACGTTCATTCCCCCTTAATAAATATTTAGTTAAAACTTACACTGTCTTGTTGAATTTGGATTTATAAAACCCTCTGTTAGAACAATTGGATGTGGCACAGTTTTCTCAGTATTTATACCAAGATGTTGAAAAGTATAGTCAAACAAATGCTCCTGTGCCTCAAAATGTGTGACTATATTCTTATCAAATTGCGTTTTCAATTGGAAACGCATTGCTTCAATGTTCAAAATGTCGTTGCCAACTTGAAGTGGTGGAGCTTGTACTTCAATATTCGTGTCTTTCTTTGACCTCTCTTTCCTTGGCTTTGCTATTAAGTTCTTGAATATCAGAAGGGGTTCTTCATCGCAAGACCAACCGACTCTGCTTGTACAGGAACCTTTTAAACATTTTAAAGATTTTTTTAACTTATTTTAAATTATACTTTATATAAACTTACCATTATCGATAATAATCGGTACTGAATTCCGTTGAATGTAGTCTGAATACGGATGAATAATATCTGGCACTGTTTTTACATCTTTGAACTCAATTACAACCATTTTTATTATAATGTTGTGAATATTCTATGTCCTCAAGCGGTAAAGATAAACAATATTATAACCTTCTAGATTTTGTGATTTTTTAGGTTATGTATAAAGCAAATTTTTCAAATATTTTTTTTATCAACCTATTGCGGGGTATACACTAATTTCAATTATTATTAAATTAGCATGTTCTGTAATATTAACATTTCATAGTTTTTGGTTTTCCTAGTTTTAAAATGCTAAAATATATATTTTTAGAAATGTCTAACGGGTTGCCTATCTTCCTTTTATATATTTCTTATCAAAAGCAATTTCTTAAGAAGATTAATTTACATTCCTAGTGTATATTTTGATTCAATTTAAAGACTTTTAACGGTTATTTTTAGTGAATAAATCAGTATTAAAAATATATTTTTAAAAATATGTATATTTGGTTGCCTACATGAATCACACGTGTAGAGAATAAGTGCACGCATGCGTGAGCCTTCAAAACACTCCCTCGCAGTCTTACACGCACTTGCATCAACGTTGATTACATCAACTCTCTTTGCTCCATGACATCATACTCACGAAGTAAAACAGTATGAAACCGGAGTCGGTCGTGTACGCGTTGTGTTACAAACTCATCTAGCCGGTGATAATTTCGCGGGCGCGAACTGAATGATTACCACCTGAAAACTAGTGAAATGTTGGTGTGTCAGTAAGCAGATCCGAAAACACTTTGTGCATTATCAGAATGGCATCAACAATGTGCAATCGCCTGCTGCGTGCCGCCGTGAATGGTAATCATCGTCGCGGCGGATTTGCGATTATCCCAAATCGCATCGTTATGGACAATACAATCAGTCGACGACGTTTCGGTCAGACGCATTCGTTGTGCGGTAGCGGTGGACATGCAGAGACGACAAGCACCACGCAGGGACTGAACAAACTACAGGCACAGGAGTTGGTCCTCCGACTCACCGGCGAGGAGCGTATCCTGCTGATTTCCGCACTGCAGGAGTACGAATCGAAGTTGGTGAAGGAGGAATACCAAGGTAGGTTTTCATTATTGTTTATTTATTTAGTTACTTGTGTTTGTTTGATAAATCTTTTTTTTATAAACAATTTACAGAGAATTTATTTGTAAGAAGTTTTAAAGAGTGTATTGGAATTAATTAAACGCAATATGTGTTGGATAAATGTATAAATATGTTCCATGATTGTTATTTCAGGTATTTAAAAAGTAATATATGCAAATTATTTTTATTCTATAGAAGATTAAATGGATAATTCCACTGGATGTGTCGTTTCTTGCTATTAGCAGTTTGTATTAGCATAATATTAGTAATTCAGCGTTTTTCAAGCTGTGGGGCGGACCCCCATGCGGGTGCGCGAAACTATTAGCGTAGTTCAGGCTTTGTGTTAACATTACTCGTGTATATTGCGTGGTCCACCCTTAAAATATTACTGACATGGGGTGATTACCCCCGTGGTAGACATGTCAAAAAAATATCAATATTGATTTATATCGATATATCGGCCTCCAAATTGCGATATTTATCGATAATTTCATTTTCCACAATGTCGATATATCGGTATCGAATTTTTTGATATCGTTTCGACATGTCATTGATCTAACCGCCATCTGCATAACATGATTTAAAATTAAACCAATCACTGTTAAACGGTGAGTTCTAGCAAAGACTCATAGGGGTCGCTAGTGTACAGATTATTATAAATATTGATATTTATAGCGAATTTTTCATAAAATCGAAAATTAGTTAATGCAATAGCATAACATAATATGAAAATTTAAAATCATTATTATTAAGATCGGTTATTATATATTAATATAAATATCAATATTTCTTTCATTTATCAAAAACAACATCATTATTCTTATCACGAATATAGGCTAGTAACACTCCTGTGTGCCGCTGCATGAGTCCGAGAGTCCAAGTAAATTAATGATCACTGTTAGATTGTTGGGAATTGAAATTAATTATGAGACCCATTTACAGATGTCGTTCCTGTGGAGTTTTGACTTGTTCGATATTGATAATATCGATATTTTTAAGACGATATTTCGATATTGATATATCGAAAAATTGGAAATATCGATTTCGACAAATATCGATATTTCATCATCGTCTGACATGCCTACCCCGTGGTAGAGAACTGGAGATGCTAGATCTCCCTTGAAACTAGACATCTAAAGAAATATCGATATTGATAAATATCGATATATCGGCCTCAAAATTTCGATAGTTATCGATAATTTAATTTTCAATAATATCGATATATCGGTATCGACATGTTTAATATCGTTTTGACATGACATTGACGTAACCGCCATCTGACAGGTATTCTGAGAAGTTCAAAATTGGCAATTTTTCCGAATTATAGGTTCTGCTCGTAGGTTAATGCTCTTAATCCATCGATATTTGTTGGAATCTTAAGCTTTACATAAATGTCTACTTTTATTTATTATTGTATTTGGTAAAACCCATATATAGATGGCGTTCCTGTAGAATTTCTATTTGATCGAAATTGATCGTAATATCGATATTTTCAAGACAATATTTCGATATATCGATATTTCATCGTCGTCTGGCATGTCTACTAGAAACATTATCACGAAAACTGTTGAAGTGAAAAAAATATCAGGCGGGCGCAATAAATGTTTCTCAAAAAGCAATAAACAATTGACAACCGCTGCACACTCCATAATTTCATGCCTAAATTGCTAGATAAATCTATAAATAGAATTTAAAGGGTTTCTTGGAAATTTTCTGGATTCTATCTATTCAAAATTTATTATTGTATTATTATCTCAGATGATTTCATACCCTTAATTGTTTGCTTGGGGACCCTTTATGCCATGTTATATTTACACTTTCTCTTGTGGAGTTTACACGTTATATCGAAAATGTCTGCTCAATTTTTGAGTGAGCATTTTATGTTTTAGCTCAAAAATATGATCTTTTTGATGATACCAAACATGTGTGGCATCATCTGAAAGATCATATTTTCCAGAATATCCGTCGCCACAAAAGTTGGCAGCAACTGTTTAAGCTGCGCATGCGTCCGGCCGACTTAAGATGGCCTTTTTGGCGCCTCTTCTGCTTCGAAATAAACAAATCAGTTAAAATAAATCAGTTCTTGTCCAATATGTATTTGTAGTATGTATGTATAACCTTTATTGGCATTCCAGCCTCAGTTTAACCATTGCACACTTACAACATTCAATAATTAAATAATAACAACGTAACACAATGAATACATCATCTATAAACCTATATCTATAACAATACAATTATCATCCTAGGATCGCCCTTCTCATTTTCTTTTCTAACCCTATTTTTATGATGACAGCCAGCCCTCCCCCCTTTCCACCAGCCATTTTCCGACAATATTTCCTCCTCTTCCTTGGGACCCTAACCATTCCTTTTTCAGTCCTTCACAGTCCCTCTCCAGGTGCTCCCAGGTATCCACCCCTGCCAAACAAAATACACATTTCGTGTATTCCTGTCCCATCCAGACCTTCCTGCCTCTCTCCTCCGAACCACACCTAGCCCTTGTCAGCATTGTCTTCTCACTTCCGCTTCTGCCCCTATTCCCAAAGTACCAGGGCCTTCTTCCGATAACCTGCACCCTTACGTACCCTGGGTTGTAGGTACTGTCCATTATCCTCTCTTGCCTAACCTGCTCCCCGACTTCCCTCCCTCTTCCTCTCACCGCTTCCTCCACTGATACCTGTTCCGCCCACATCTCTTCCACCACCGCCACCGACAACCCCACCTCCTCATACGCTCGCCTTCGCCTCACCATCCACTCACTGGACCCCCTGCTGCTACACCACTCCCACACCTTCCGAACTAACCATTAATTCCCCATTCGCGCCAATCTTTCCTCGTATCTCACCACTCTTGCATCCGCTTCCCATTTCATGCTCATTCTGCCCTTTTCCTGTAGAACCACGTACGCTGGAGTCGATTTCTCCAACCCCATCAAGCTCTTCAGGAACCGGACCTGCTCGCGCTCTAACTCCTCCCATACTTCCACCCCATACATCAGAATGGGCCTCACGCATGCATCCCACATTCTCACAGCAATATCCCAGTTCCCACCCACACCATCCCCCATTTATCCCTTACTCTCCCCCATGCACACCTGGCTCTCCCTTGCGCCCCCCTTATATGCTCCTTTCATACGCCAGTAGTATACATACTTGTAGTATACATTACGAGTATACTACAAGTGCTATATTCTTCGGTGTTACCTATTATTCTGTTGGGGGCAACTCAGCAAACCTACTTAAATGGTGCTCTGCGAATTTACAATTCGCAGGGAAATAATTGTCGAAAGTCGACTGGCGCATTTATAATTATTATGCTTATGAAATGTTTATTCATTTTAAATGCAATACTTAATAATTACTTTAATATCGCAAAAAACGACGGTTTTCAGAAATCCTAACTGATCTCTGTATCAATTTACCAACGACCTTTTTTAATAAATGTGTAAATTGAATATGTCATCGCAATAAAACCATTTACTAACCGATTTATTGTTAAACGAGCTACCGCCTTCCGTTAATATTTTATTGAGGCTTTTGTTGAAAGTTGAATAAAACAATTACAATTAGAATGAATCGGAAACAAGGGAAATTGTCCATTACATACAAATTTCAATAAATCTATCTATAATGATAGTTTCAGGTAGGTGCATGTGTTAATCGGAATATTTCTGTATTCTTATATTCTTCTTCGATAAAAGTTAACAATACTCCATGCATATGACGTGCTGAATATTACTCTCATATTGACTATTATTCCCATATTGCTATATTACTTTATATAATGCAGATTAACGTCATGGAAATTTAAATGATTATTAGTTAATATAAATATAATATAATGTTAAATTGCTGACGATGCTGCGAAAATTCTCTTTAATATATAAGTTGCAACGACTACTTTCCAATGGAATTGCTTTCTTGATGGTTATTCTATGCTTTATGAAGTAGTTTTCATTATTCGCTATACACATTAAAACTTTCATCAATTTTAGTTGCAATTCTAGGCAACTACCCTGAATATCGCAAAAACCGATACCGCTGTTTTCAGAAACGGTAATAGGGGATTTGAAAAAGTTCGGGTTTTGCGAAATCCTAAGTTACGGTATTGCCTATTGTTTCTTACTGTTAGTCTTGTCATAACATCTCTGTATTAATTTACCAACGACCTTTTTTCCCCAAAAAATGAAAGTGTAAATTGAATATGTTCCCTATATGGTCTGTGGAGCCGGTATGAATGTCCGATTTTCTCAAAAACGAGAAAAATTATAACAATTAACTGAGTAGAAAAATGCATGTACGAAATTTATATTGTAACATTTTGTTTATTGCAAATTTTATTTATGATAATGAAATATTAATATTCATCGTTTCTCAGAAAATGGTACTTTAGCTTGGAAAACAGTTCACTATTTCACTTAGATTTTCGATCCGTGAAGAAAATTGCAAAAATCGAGAACGTATACATTTGTATTGACTTGGGAGTTCTAAGCACAGATCATATAAGATGCGCTACTCTGTGCGACTTGTTTGGTCTAATGCCCCCCGTGACCGAGTAAGAAACTAAAGTTAAATTATGCAACCATCACATGTTACTTTCTAATATTTCAGGAAGTGTTACTATTAATAAAATACACATGTATATTCACATGAATAAAATAATATATTTTCAAGAATATTTACAAATATATTTACAATAATAAACTTTAATCTAGAAATAGCACTTTTACTTCGCGTAAGCTTTTCACTCATACTTCTCGCTTTCACACAAACAGAATCATTAAAACTATTTAAACGTTCATCCTTGCCTTTC
>JAODAC010049135.1:0-10088 GCA_027575185.1 Mimaenictus wilsoni
TATCCATCTCTCGATGCGATTAAACGACTTTTCGCACGAAAATAAGCCATATAAACACATCTAAACATTATTTTCTCGTATATTTTGGCGAATGCATGCAAAAAGTTAGGTAGATTAAATGTCAACAATTTTCGTGTCGCACCATTGTCGTGTGTTTACATGATTAATTTTAAGAATCGGCGCGATGTTGTGGAGAACTTTTAATTGCTCGGCGTTCCATTTAGTTACATGTAATTTATCGCACGTGTAAACAAACCCAGGGGTTTTTGAGGCAATTAACATTTTGTCTCCCTTTGACATGGCCACAAGAGTAATTTCTGTCGACGTTCCTGTCAGCCTAATTATTGCTCTGGTGGCCAATGTCCAAGGAAGCATAGAATCGGTTAATCCTCAATATCCGGCCGCTATTAAACTAAAAGAGTCCCTTCTCACCGGATTGGAGAAGCGCTCGCATGATATTTACAAAAATGGACTTCTGTGTATCACGACACTTCTGGACCCGCGAGTGAAAACAGAAGGAATGAATTGGCCAATATTATCACGAACGGAAGTTTTAATTAAGAACGAATTGGCTTCTTTACTGCCGCGACATGAAGTAATACCAGGGCCAGTTGAAAATAATCCAGCAAATCTTCAATTTGACGCAAATATTGATTTTACAAATGCATTCAGATGCCGCTCTTGGCACTGAACCGGGAAACGTTGCAGATTATTCACGACAGGGAATCGCAAGAGAACCTTGTCTATTTAAGTATTGGAGTACGGATAAGAGCGCATTTCCGGATATGTCGCAGATGACAGAAAAATATTTATGTTTGGTTGGATGTTCGGTTTCTACCAAGCGGTTAATTTCAGCGCTTGGACAAATTTTAAGCAACTCCAGATGCAAGTTGACCGATAAACATATTGAGGAGAGGGTCATTCTCTTTGCGAATGCTTGCAATTAACTTTATCTTTTGCACCATTTTTGGTTTCCATTTTTTTTTTTATTTTTAGTTATATATTTTTATAATTAATGAAAATAAATGAAGTTTCATGAATATAGTATTTTTGTTTTCCACTAGAGGGCGCTGTAATTGTTATCCTGGTTTTAAACCAGGGTTTTCACAGTCAAAACCGAAAACCCCCGTAAACTCGGGTTTAGGTAAATTATTAACAAGCTTATTTGAGAGTAGCTAAAAACTCACACACACACACACACACACACACAAATTTATAATTACACACTTAAACACGCATACACACTTAAACGCAAACCTACACATTCAAAGTATATAACATGCTCCGTTCACTCATATGTGAGGAGCAAACAAAACTGGAGGCAGCACCAAAGGTCGCTAGTGTTTCGTGAAAATTCCAAAGCAAAGACGGCACCGCTTTTGGTTTTAACCGTTTTAACATTCGCAATGCTGCAATTGTCCGAGCCTATTTGCCGCGCAAGTGCAAGTGGTGCAAGTTTTGCTACATGATTGTTTACTTTCTCCAAATTTCGAGTGTTCTACAACCGAGTAAATTCAAACTACACGTCTCTGCGTATATGAACTATAATCTGTGTGTCTTTGCTTCCAGTTTTAAGCATGTATCCCCCCCTCGCATGGGTGAATTTCGATGTACAGTGCCATGTTGCAACAATACCAGCGAATCCACGATATCTATACATCGGTTTCCTGGGTTCCGTCACGGCATTGATGTAGTGAATTGATAGACATATTTGGTTTCTATAATTTTTATTTTGTAGCGTTTTAATACATGCTTAGCAACAGTCAACAACCCACTGCTTGAAAATGTATCAAAAGATTGCGTTCGGGCAAACTATCGAGTTTGCAAATTCCATTTCTGCCTTGATCAGTGGGAGGAGACCGAATCAGGGTTCAGATTGAAACTTACTGCTGTTCCGAACATGAATCTGGGTAATTCGTTAAATTGCTTATAGCAAGTTCTTATTTAATGCACGTTTAAATTGCAGTGAAAAACCCAAATGAAGTTTCGATGATTTCAATTGTTGTCTCCTCGGAAAAGGAATCCCCGGGGTCGACGTTACTCTTCCCAAGAAAAATTTGGACTTCATGATGCTCATGAAGACGTCGCCAAAGCTGCATAATGTACTAAAGCGGTCATTGGCATTGCCATCAAAGCCAATAATCTTGCGAGAGTTAAGTCGGGTGTGGATTGGACCCGGCATTAACAAGGGACTAATGGATTCGCCGACGAAGGAGAATAGAAATGGACCTTCGTAACTACAGAACCTAAAGAAGACTAAATATTCGATTATATTCTATGGTTTATTTTTTTAATTTATATTGTTTGATTTGTTAATTGTTAATAAAATTGAATTTATTGATCTGTCTTAATCCGCATTTGAATGTACGCATATATAAACCTGCGTGGCATTAAAAATTTGAATTTGGTCGTGCTTATTCGGAGAACGACGTACGTACCCGATTGAGCAAACAAAACTGGAGGCTACACCAGAGGTCGCTTTTCGTACAAATTTCAAAGCATTGAGCACCACTTCTGGTATATAAACTCACCAGTCCATTAGGAATCGTCTGCTGATGTAGATTCAAATACTGAAAATGCTGATTATACCCCCTCGATTCGACAACCCTCATCTTCGGAGCCAGCATAAACAAAAAGATGCTCGTATCGCCCAAGAAATTCGGGCCCAATTCCCAAATATTTGGGCCAAACCCACCCAGGATGCCCCCATTCATATTGTCGAGAATCAATACCGACGGCCACTGGTTGACCATCCGTCCAATGTTTAAAACACTGTTTAAAACAAGTCATTTTTGAGATCGACAATGTGGACGTTGTTAGAGTTAAGTTCAATGATTTACAACATGATTTCTAAACATTCCGAGTCGAATAGTATATAATTTATATATATTGGAAAAAAATAAATATGTAACGTGAGCCATATTTATGTCCAAAATTTCAAAAATTTTACCTCCAGTTTCTCTTATTTACAAATTTTCAAAAAGTTTTAAAAATAAATAATTATCGAAACTTGAAATAACGTATAGTCACAAAAGTATCGACCCATTTGGAACGTGGGTTACATGAATCCAAGGGGATGTGGGTCAGTAATGGCTCAATCCGACCCCACTCTCTGTTTTAGACGTAAGGACCCTTAGCGGGCCATTTCTTCGCTTCTCATTCGCTTTTCCATATCCGGGTACTGTGGGCGCCTAGACGAGCGGAGTTCCTTTCTGCATGGGGACTAATGAATATTCCGCCAGTGTTAAATAGTCTGTTGAAATATATTGCAAGAGAAATCCTGGATATTTTGCACCCATCATTTCATATATTTAAGCTAGTATGTACTAAACATTCTGTCCGCCGAGCCATTCGATCTTTCGGTAGTGTCTTCCTTCCTGCATTTTTATTTCTAATTTTATCATTTGACACCTGAATGGAAATTGTACAACTAGTTCATTAAAATTTGTGCCAAAACTATTACTTCTTTAAACGTTGGTTTCAAAATTGCGCCTTAAATATTCAACTGTTTATATCTGCTTCTGTAACACCTCTTTTTGTTACAATACTGCCAAGGTATACGAAATGGTCGACGTCCTCAATTTATAGTCCATTAATTTCAAAACTTTTGAGTTTGGTTTTGCCCACATTAATCTTCAGTCCAACTTTCCCTGCCTCTGTTACTAAGGTATTAATAGATCTCTCCATTCCGGCAACTGTATTAAATAGTAGGCAGATGTTGTCAGCGTAATCAAAGGTGGGAAATTGTTGCCCGGTATGCCTCGTCGATGAATTGGAAAATGTTATGTACAGCGGAAATCTTTATTCTACAGATTGTTCTACAATGAAGACACCTCGTCTTCGCCTACGCGCTCAGTAAGTTGCTCTGTAACGGCACTAACATTGTTACTCATTAATAAACTTTGTATTTCTTGAAATGGTGTATATTTCACTATTCCGCGTTCACAGATCCCTGTACCCTACGTTGCACGCACCCCACAAATCCTACAAGGATTTAGAAGCGCTCGCGTGAGGATAGCGTATAAAGTAGGGATTAGGGATGTCAAAAAATAATCGGAAATCGATTATTATCGATTGCAAAGGGCGATAATAATCGTTTATTATCGATATCTGTGATCCCGAGAATAATCGGCTTAATCGATGATTCCATTTTCGATTATTTTCTATGATTTGGAATAGTGCTGCTATCTGTTAGTGATGATCAAAAGTTTGAAGAACCTGTAATAACGCGCTCATAATGAAAACATATCGTTTCATTGATTTCCATCGGTTTCGAGTCAATTGGCTGGTTTTTGTACACTTGTGCACGTTATATGGACCGCAACCAAATCACTATTCAAAATACACAGAGCGTCTAAATGCCTAAACAGCTACCCACAAATGTTTGTGTGACGAAGCCGACTTGAACTTTTATGCTTCATTTTTTTCCTTAGTATTTGTAGGCATAGAAAATTTGTCTCTCTTTGGAGCAACGGTTCTGATGATAATCAAGCCAAAACTTGGATTTAGAGCGGGCATTCGCACGAGTTTTGTATTGAAGAAACAAGTTTTTGCTCCGCAATTTCATAGGCGTTTAACATATTTTCAAATTTCAAGGGTTTAAATTTTTACCCGGTGGTATAGTGCACATATACATTTAATGGTAGTAGTATGGCATATCCGACCATGTTTTCGTGAGATTCATAATTAAACTCTCATAAACAAATGTGCCATACTAATATCATTAAATGTATATATGTATGTGCACAACATAAACGGTTTCTTCAATACAAAAGTCGTGCGAACGCTCGCTCATAAATTCATGGTATGACTTGATTATCACCAAAACCGTTGCTCCAAAGAGAGACAAATTTCCTATGCCTACAAATATAAAAATTGTAGGGAAAAAATGAAGCATAAAAGTTCAAGTCGGCTTCGACACAAACATTTGTATGTAGCTGTGTTGGCATTTAGAGGCTGTGGCTGCAAATTCTCCTTCACGCCACGGACGTCTCAACAACTTTTTTGTATGTTTTATTTTCACGATCGGCCTGCAACGTAGACGAGTGAAGCGATTTGGTTGCGGTGCACATAACGTGCACAAGCGTATAAAAACCAAACAGTTGAATTGAAACCGATGGAAACCAATGAAACGATATGTTTCCATTATGAGTTTATTATTGCTGGTGACTTTTTCGATAACTTGATTATTCTCGTGCAAACAATTATTCTCGAAGGTACGATTAGTTTCGAGGATTCGATTATTTTCAGAAACTATGGAAATTTCTTCATTTAACTCGAATTTTTCGGTTATAAATTCAGTACTCTCGATTTTAATACAGTTTTGACAGAAATTCTTAAATAAACAGTGCAATCTCTTTTACAATTAGTTCAATATGGTGTGATTATTTCAATAATTATAAAATAACTTTTAGAAATCCAAAATATATTAATTAATTAATCGAATTGACTAATTATTACATAAATACGGGTTTGGAAAATCTCCAGCATTATACGCAATTTTATTGTGATAAAACTACCTACATAACATGTGCTGCAGACTGTGTGTAAGCATGACATTCACTTTAAAAAAAAATTACAGAATCTACAACCTTTGATCATCGTTAATAGATGGCAGAACTGTTCCTACTCAGAAAATAATCGAAATTGGAATCATCGATTAAGCCGATTATTAGCGGGTTCACAGTTATCGATAATAAACGATTATTATCGCCCTTCACAATCGATAATTCCTATTATTTTTTGACATCCCTAGAATTAAGCTGATATTTTTAGCTTATATTGAGAATATTGTGCCAAAGTTCATGAACGGGAAAACAAAAGCAGGGCAACCATTTTTCTTAACATTTGCGGGATACAGTGAAGTAAAAATAGACACATTAAATAAAAAATAGAATTCTTTCAAGATTCGCGTATATTAAGTAAAAGCACCCACATACACAAATAGTTATTCATATTTCTTAAGAGGACAGATCAGTCTGACAAGGAGAGTGTTTCAATTGTCCAGCACCAAATTGAATGAAACTTTTTGTACGTGTAGTACATATATAGAAATAACTTGTGTTAACGGAATTTTATGCCGTTTTGAGCCGTTTGCTCAAAAATAATTTTCAAAGTTTGCCACAAATAGAGCATATCATATATTGCTTTAACAGCACGTTCAGCTGTATCGCATACGTGATGTAATCGTTAGAGTGCTTGCCTTCAGAGTTCTCATTCAACCCTCGCAGAGAACAGATCGCCCGTACGCTGTAAGAGCTCTGCTCGCAAACGCACTTAAGTCGCCTTCTTTAAAGTGCACCAAAAAGCTGCTATCAACAACTCCAAAAAACTGAGTGTCTTCCGCGCGGAACTTAATTACAGCACACACTTCCCTTTAGGCTGAAACACCAGTCGCTGATATCGAAATGAATTCCGAACAAACCGAGGAAATCATAGCCACCTCCGATACCTCAGACACCGCTGCAGAGTTACCTTTCACTCTGGCGGTCACCAGAAAGAGGACGTGCTTGCAAGTTCGACCCCCTATCCGTCGCCAAAAAAGTTGCGAGGTATCCAACCCTCCACAACCGGTACACCCCCCATTGCACCCCCAGAGGAAATCACCATCGTAAACACAGCTTCGCCAATCGGACCGCCTACCAGCACCACGAGACACAGCCCCAGTACATCCGCATCACCAGCAACATCCAGCACTTCATCAACCAGCGTACCTGCCGCCTCACTCGGTTCTCCATCAACAAGCGCTATTGCCGCCCCATCTAGTACCCCATCAGCGGCGATAACTGCTGCTCCACACAACACGCAAGGTATTAAAATCCCACCAATCGTTTTACCTGACTGCGAACTTTCCGACAACAAAAGCATTGTAACACTATTAAAAACTATAACAACGGCCCCATTTAAAATCATACTAAAAACAAATCAACAATGATTTTCGCAACCAATTTTAAAGATTATTGCGCCATTAAGGAGTTTGCCAACGCTAAGGCCCTGCAATACTACACCTACTCTCTAGAACAAGATAAAACGCACGCATTCGTGGTTCGTGGCATGCACAAACAACCAGGTCTCGTCTCAGAAATCGCCAATGAATTAACGAACATACACAAAATAGATGTCAAAGAAGTCTACCTATTCAATAAAACTAAAGACTCATTATACATGATCGTCACCTCTTCAAAACACACATTAAGCGAACTCCAAGCAAACATACACTACATTTATGACACCAAAATCACCTGGGAGAGAAAGAGGAGGAGGGGTCATGCCACCTCCAACTGCACCCTACAAGCGCACTGTCTGAAATGCGCATAACCGCACACAACTAGCACTTGCCGAAATGACCCTAACACTACCTCCAAATGCATTAACTGTGGTAGGGGCAGCACAAACGCAAACAGAAAAGTTCCTTGCAACCAAAAAATTCATGACCGCCCTCGAACAAAATGATTAAGTCAAAACTAACTATTATGCAATGAAATGCAAACCATGTCGTGAACCAATTTCGGCGGCCCTTTGGGTGGCGCGGTGAACGCACCGGGTCCAAGAATTGGTATTGTTACGACAGATTAAAAGGAGGACGGTGCACTGAGTTGGCGGCCGTATTCATAACGCGGTGAACGCGTTCGGTCCAACAGCAAGTGCGAAGACGTCTCCTTAAATTAGAAGTTTACAGGCCAACGACTAACCGTCGTTTTGGCTACGCGTTGTTCGGAAGAAGAAGTAGATCGCTTGGTGTTCAAATAACAACTAACTTTATTAAGTAAAACCTAAACCTCGAAGCCAGTGAGTACCACCAATCGTCTTGGAGGTAGGCCTGCCTTTCTACCCTACATCCTTCTCTTACACCCTCTCACTTTTCATACAAGGTGACCCCATAAAATCACGCGGGTACCACGTGCCTGTCACGCTCTCAAGTTGTGGGTTCTGGATCGGGTGGCGAAACATATGTTTAGTGTAATGTAAACATTTGCCTCCGCTCCGTTAGGCCTAATCGTACCTTTATTGTTGCCTTTAACGGGCGAAGGCTCACAAGTGGGGCAGACTTAGCTGGTACCACCCATACTTCGAAGATAAGCTCTCAAGTGCGCCAGCGTATTGAAGGTGAAGTCCCAGAAAAAAACGAAACATGAAAATAATTTTAAAACTATACGCTATCAGGCACCGCTATTATAGAACGATGAGTGACAATACCCAAGGTTCTTAACAAACCACATCAACAACAAAGTGTTTGAATTAAGTTTCTTTCTCAAAAAAACACAACATAGACATAGCATTCCTATCAGAGATCATGTCAGATAGGATCCGTATAGAAGGATACACAACACACACAAACAAACAGCACACAAATTATCATAGAGGGGTAGCCATTCTCATTAGACATGACATTCGTCATCACACTCTCGCTGAACTAAACACATGAGTAGCAATCAGGATAGCAGACGTAATCAGCGTATACAATACCCCTAGTCATAACTTCACCAAACAAGAACTCAGCGTTCTTGCGCAGCGGGAAACAAAGTATATATTCTTGGTGACCTAAATGCAAGACACTCGACCTGGAACTGTCACATAAACAATATTAATGGACGTACCCTTCGCGACTACTGCAATGAGAACAGCCTGCACATTGACTACTCAAACTCACCCACCCATACACCTCTAAACAACACTACCCCTACTACCATTGATTTAACGATCACCAAAAACATAACAAACAGAACAGCTCCGATCGCTTTTTGTGAACTTAACTCCGACCACCTCCCAATTACACAAAGCATCGGCGCAAACCTATCACCTGGTTCCCCGATAACATACACATCCTACAAACATACGAACTGCACTGAATTTCGTAAAACACTTAATAGTCGCATCACAATCACACGAGATAGACTAAATTCTGAGGTAAATAAATTCACACAAGCTATTACCGCCGCTGTTAGCCGTCATTCAACACAAAAAACGCGTAAACCAAACAACCTTACAGTCCCAGACGCTCTTAACGACCTTATTAAGAGAAAGAATGCCGCCCGTAAAGTATGGCAACGCACCCAAACACAACAAACTAGGGCACTATACCACCAGCTCTCGCTCTCTGGGCAAACAAACTTGAAAAAATCAAGTGCGAAGATAACTCGCTCTGGAAATTTACTCGTCGCCTAAAACGCACTAACGCGTCTATTCCTGCCCTAAACGACAACGGCAACACCTACACAGATGAAGACGCTAAAGTCCTCTTATTAGCACGCACTTTTGCAAACACATACACCGTCGAACCTGACTCCACCCCAGAGCAACGGGAGATCACTTTTTCAGCGCGACCGCTGTGATCTTAGCACAACAAAATAATACGGCTAGCACAACTTTTTAAATGCGGAATTACATTGGAAAGTACTAATTTTTGAACCGAAAGTATTCGCCTAGTGAAATTAACACCGTTTGTTGCAAATTGAAAGACAAATTCCTTGGTGTTAAGTACTTGCAGATTGCTCAAGTTTAACTATATAAACTAGGCTAATGAAAATTTAATTATTCCCATAAGGAATACATTGGGACGACACTAAAATTCTAAACAAAAGGGTTTGGCAGGAGGGTCCCACGATTCTTTTTTCACAGGTTGATAGGCAATTTCATGACAGATCTAAATTTATTTCATTTATGAAGGTGGAACGTTCTTTTCTATTTTTTATTGAATTTTAAATAAGTAATTCCAAAATCGCGCATTTGTTTAGCTAGGGCTTCGGCTATACAAACGATTTCAACATGTAAACATTGACAGGCCCGATTGAGTTACGACTGGGGCTCTTAAGATAATGTTTCGGCGACTTTAAGTAGGCTCAGTATGTAGCAGCGGCAATCGTTTTCATTGTTTCATTTTTCATCAATTGTTAAAATTGCAAATATTTGTTGATACTATACTTAATACCATTAGCTCCATCATTCATTTTTCTTTTGTTTAAGACCAAACAGTGCAATGAAATATAACAATATACGACACACTCTAGACTTCTTAATTAATTAGTAATTATGTCAAGTTTGGAATCAATAGATAGATAATTAAAACCGGCATTCGTATGTTTCATCAA
>JAODAC010049146.1:0-10087 GCA_027575185.1 Mimaenictus wilsoni
GGCAACTGATATATACTAAACTTGAAAATACGCTGCCCCACAGTTTGCTGCAGCACTATGTTTCGCATCTATACGTCCGGATTGGTATGTACACCGATCTGTATATAAATCGGTATATCTTTGCTTTCCTGAATAGACCTTGTTCCTACGATTTCTCTAGCTATGAAATAGTATACCTTATTAGTTCTGATAAAAGGATTCTTCATTCTCATTTTTCCGTCGTAGCTAATACGCCCTGATATTGTACTCTTTAACTTGTTCTATTACCGTGTCATCAGTTCGTATTTCGTAGTTGTCGGTGCCTCTCATCGATGTATACTTTACTTTTGTCTTCCTTTTGTTCATTTTTAATCCCGCTTTTCCAATCTCATCAATCCATATCGTCATTCTCTTCTGTAAGTCATCTGCACTTTTGGCAATCACCAAAATATCGTCAGCAAATGAACATAACCATACACCTATTCTCATCATTAGTCTGTATCCCACTTCTACTTCTACAGTTTGCCTCGACACCTTCTCCATCTTCTCAATCTTGTTCATAGTAGTGGACTTACACTTGCTCATTACCGCACTCCTCGACTTGTTTGGAACTCCCTTGACCTACGATTTTTGCTGATGACTCTATTCCACGTTTCTTTCGTCTTTTGGCATAGTCTAATTAACTTGGCAACTGATATATACTAAACTTGAAAATACGCTGCCCCACAGTTTGCTGCAGCACTATGTTTCGCATCTATACGTCTGGATAGGTATGTACACCGATCTGTATATAAATCGGTATATCTTTGCTTTCTCGAATAGACTTTGTTCCTACGATTCCTCTAGCTATGAGATAGTACACCTTATTAGTTCTGATAAAAGGTCTCTTCATTCTCATTTTTCCGTCGTAGCTAATACGCCCTGATGTTTGTACTCTTTAACTTGTTCTATTACCGTGTCATCAATTCGTATTTCGTAGTTGTCGGTGCCTCTCATCGAGGTATACTTTACTTTTGTCTTCCTTTTGTTCATTTTTAATCCCGCTTTTCCAATCTCATCAATCCATATCGTCATTCTCTTCTGTAAGTCATCTGCACTTTTGGCAATCACCAAAATATCGTCAGCAAATGAACATAACCTTACACCTCTTCTCATCATTAGTCTGTATCCCACTTCTACTTCTACTGTTTGCCTCGACACCTTCTCAATGTTCTCAATCTTGTTCATAGTAGTGGACTTACACTTGCTCATTGCCGCGCTCCGCGACTTGTTTGGAACTCCCTTGACCTACGATTTTTGCTGATGACTCTATTCCACGTTTCTTCCGTATATCTCTTGGCATAGTCTAATTAACATGGCAACTGATATATGCTAAACTTGAAAATACGCTGCCCCACAGTTTGAAAAGCATTGCATTAGAGGTTTTCATACATAATTCCTCTTATAATTATGTTAACTGATCCTAGAACTTCATCTCATGACTAATATTGTTAAAATCTGTTTTCCAACAACTTATTAAAAATCCAAGAATATCCTTACATTTAGAAAACCAAATTAATATCCCTTTTGATAAGACTTCCTTTCAACCATCCTTTTATCATTCTATTTTATAAGTCTCTCAACGTTACTAGGATTACGTTACGAACTCACCCCTAGACTACATATATTATGCAGATACTTAAAAATCTCTATAAATAAATCCACATCCTTTTAAATCCTAATAGATTAAAATCACCCTTCTCACTTATTAACATGTTAATTTTCTACTTCATTTGCCCCAAAACGTTAAAGTTTAAACATGCTCTCACCCCTTGTCTGTCAATTCATCCTGTCATTCAATTCTATTTTCATCTGCTTCGTTCGCTAACTTCTTTAATACGTAGTTGGCTGCTCCGAAATTGATTTAGAGGCTATTAGTAGACGACGTAGTGGAAGTAGTAAAAACTAGGGTAGGTTATCCAGAAGGGTACTCAAAACAGTTGGAAGTGGGAACTAATTATAGCAACAAATGGGCCGGGCCGTGGCCGGGGCCTCTTGACATATTTCAATATTTCAAGAGGATTTTTATCGTTTTCGTTTGGAGAACGATTAGTGGTAATGTTTTCAAGTGTGACATGTGTTGGCACGTGCTGGGAGGTTTCCCAGACTGATTTTTTTTTAATTGCTATAAGTCGAGGTATTTTTATTCTAAAAGGAGAGTATCTCAATTGTCCGACACGGAATTGAATGAACATTTTTGTACTCACTACAGCGTGTAATACTTATATAGCACTAATTTGATTTTTCGATTTTTCGACGTTTTGAGCCGTTTTTTCCCCAAAAAAAAAATCAAAGTTTGATATATTATAGTTTAACAGCAACATTTGACGTATCGGTATGGTGACGCAGTCGTCAGCGGGCCTACTATTGGCGCATTAACGATGATTTGGTCATTCTCGAGATATAAATATCCATTTTCAAAATGCCATTTGATGACGGGATGAAACTCAGAGTATTATCTCAGATGGTTTCTGCGTGTTCTCTCAAATTATGGGGTCTGTAGCTCATATAGTACCGAAATACAGCCACTCAAAGTGGGGACTTGAACATTTTCCAAAACTTTGGGTCCACTTTAATCCCCTACAGTTTCCCCCCTAGTTGTTAGATTTTAAAACCCTCAGTCCTAACTAATTTGGTTATCGCTGAATCGATTAAGACTAAGCTTAATTTGCAAGGATTATTAATTTCTAGGATATAGCGTTTTAATGAAAAAAAAGAGAAATTAGAGGTGCTGTTTTTGGCAGTTTGATATGGCCAAAATTATTTCAAACCTCCAACGATCGAAACTGGTCACGAAAAATTGATAATTCGATAACGCTGAATAGATTAAAAAAGCGCAAGTTCCTACGATTATTAGTTTAGGTGTTATGGTCCTTTTTCTCGTTTCCCATAAAAAACAGCTTAAAATCAACTTTCTCAAAATAATGAATACACTTTTCTGAAAAGAATAAAAAACGATGATTCCAAATATGTAATATTTAGGGGTCGATTATGTCGTTCTCGAGATATATGGATTTTAAGATTTTGTGATTTTCTATAGGTTACACCTTGACCGTTTAAACACTCAGGTTTAAACCCGTGTGTCCCAAAGGGACCCATTTACTAATTTGAAGACTATTGACAGACCTTGGCGCACTAACGACGATTTTGTCATTCTCGAGATAGAAATATCCAGTTTCAAAATGCAATTTGATGACGGGATGAAACTCAGAGTATTATCTCAGATGGTTTCTGCGGGTTCTCTCAAATTATGGGGTCTATAGCTCATATAGTTCCGTGATACAGCCACCCAAAGTGAAGACTTGAACATTTTTCAAAATTTTGGATACGCTTTAATCCCCTACATTCTCCCCCCTAGTTGCTAGATTTTAAAACCCTCAGTCCTAACTAATTTGGTTATCGCTGAATCGATTAAGACTAAGCTCAATTTGCTAGGATTATTAATTTCTAGGATATAGCGTTTTAATGAAAAAAAAAAAAAGAGAAATTAGAGGTGCAGTTTTGAGCAGTTTGATATGGCCAAAATTATTCCAAACCTCCAGCAATCGAAACTGGTCACGAAAAATTGATAATTCGATAACGCTGAATCGATTAAAAACAAAGCTCAAGTTCCTACGATTATTAGTTTAGGTGTTATAGCCCTTTTTTCTCGTGTTTCCCATAAAAAAACAGCTTAAAATCAACTTTCTCAAAATAATGAATACACTTTTCTGAAAAGAATAAAAAACGATGATTCCAAATATGTAATATTTAGGGGTCGATTATGTCATTCTCGAGATATATGGATTTTAAGATTTTGTGATTTTCTATAGGTTACACCTTGACCGTTTAAACAGTCAGGTTTAAGCCCGTGAGTCCCAAAGGGACCCATTTACTAATTTGAAGTGACCCACTTTAGAGGAAAGGGGGAGGGTCCCCAACAACGGTCAAAAATGACATCATTGGGGTCCTTAATTAGGGACAATGAACACATCAAGAGCCTGACTGTTTTTCCTTTCTTGTTGAGATTCTAGTTGATTTTAAATCACACCCGAGAAGTTGTGAACCCATGCTATAAATCCATATTTAAAAAGGCAAAACTCATCTTTCTTGTCATAATCACATAAATTTGCAAATAGTCGACAATTTCAGAGGATGTTAAACTTTTCCCACTTTTCAAGCTAATAGTCTGTGAAGACTTTTGTTTTGGTAAACCTTATCTCATTCCAGAGAACTTTAAAAGTTAGAAACTGATAAAGTTTTATCAGTTTTATCTCAATCTGATCCGTAGAACTTTCATATTATTCAAAATTTTCCACTTTTGAAAACTTATAGACATAAGAGTTTAATTCTTCTTCCGGAAATTACATTCCAGGAAAACTCACGTAAGATTTCGTTTAATTTTAACCAATTTCGATTTTGGTAAAATTAAGTTTTCCTATTTGACACGTACTTGTTTGCTTAAAAATAGATAAAACCATAGTAAATAATGAGATAAATTCCTCTTTGACTAACAGCATCCAGGAAACTAACATTTGCATTGAGACAAGCCTCATCATTGTTGTCATAATCGCATAAACTTAGACTTACTTAGCGCAATCGTTCGCCAAAACGCAGCTGAAGATACTTGAAAATGATAGAACTGCTATTTTTAGTGCCAATGAATATAATGCAGATCGCAAATGACGTTGGGTCGTGGAGCGCAACTAACGCAAGTAAATTTGCGCAAGTTGCTCGCGCGCGGTCTTGAAATTGAAACGCTAATGCAAGCCAATTAAGTACTAATTGAGATAAGGCCGAGCACAAGCGTATTCGCACCGCTTTCAACATTTCGCAGACGTTATACCATATTTTATGAAAATTTCAAGATGAAAAAAGGAAACCTTTTTACTTTTTAATTCTCTCAATTTTGAAGAGAGTTGAACACAACCAATTTTGTGTGTTTAACTTCAACTAATAATGTAGGAAATAATGATTGCATCATCGCAAACCAAGCGGAACATAAATAGAGATAATATGAACGTATGGACGACACGACATTGAGATGTACTCTGTTTCGCTATAAAATTGCATCGTTTACCTTGCGTTATCTAATAAACTTTACTTATACTGCGAAAATGAGAATTTATCTAGAAATAGAATTTACTCAGAAATAAAAGTAAAGATTTCGGGAAGATTTGTGGTATTTATTGAAGTCGATGTGAATTTCGGTGAAATTTCCAAGAAATCCCAAGTTCTGGTTACCTGACCGAATCTAAATTGTTGAACGTGTTCTTCGCGAACCTTTACAATCCTCTTTACTGCTCTTTACTGATTGTGAGCATAATACACACCTCTCTAGGTCTCTAGGATGTGATGATGGTCAAAGGTTCGGGTGGTGAAAAGGGACGTATACCTGAGTACGTTCACATTACAAGGGGCTATTTAGAGTGACAAGTATTATGCGAGATCACGACCTGCAACAAGTTTACCTGTAGATGTAGACTATTCATATTTATGAGTGTAATTCATTTTAAAATCCAAGATAAGATATGGTTTACTTACTTGGGAAATAAATAGAATTTTGGAAGTTTGGCTTGTAAAACATTTAATATATTAGTAATAATGTAGTTTAGGTTTCTCTGAATTTTACATAAAGGAAACGTTTTCTTACACTGAGAATCATACACACTACAAATAGTTAACAATAAAATAATATTTTAATAATTAAAATATTAATGTACCTTGTTTATGTGGGTAGACGCTAAAATATTCATGTTTTGGTGCTTTCAAAACTCTGGATATGCTTTCATAAAAAGACTCAACTTTAACGATCTATAACATTTACTCTAGACAATTAATCGGAATGGCTGTTTCACTAGTTAGTGACAAATTTAATTCTGAATCGATTTGTATATATATAGAAACTTGCCAAATGTAAATAAAAGAGTGATGTTTAGAAGAAGTCATTTCAAATCATTTTTCTGATAGCGAAAATATCGCCGTATTAGACTCAACTTTAATGACTTCTAACATCAATTCTATGTAATCAAATGAAACACTTTCCTAGGAGTGCATAACAATTTTCACGCTCAATCCATTGGTGCATGATTTATACTTCTAGAAATAACAAAAATGTGAATAAAAATGGAATGTTTATGATAAGTCATTTTTGGGATCGCCAATGTTGAGGTTATTAAAGTAAATTTCAATGACATATAACATACTTTCTAAACATGTTATCCAAATAACTGTTGCAGGAAACTGTGGAAAATTTCATTCTGAGTCGAACAGTACATGATTTGTATATATTGAAGGAAGGTAAATATAAATAAAAAAATTTAGAAGAAGTAATTTCAAGACATTTTTCTGTCAGTGAAATCGACGCCGTTATTAGGCTCAACTTTCATGATATATAGCTATATCGGTTCTATGTAATCAAATGGAAAACTATCCCGAGAGTTTGAAAATATTTTCACGCTGAATCAATTGGTACATGACATATAATCGTAGAAATACTGGAAATATGAAAAAAAAAACGGAAAAACCTAAAAACGACATTTTTTGGAGAAGTTGATTTTTTTAATTACTCAATATTTAGGCGTAAATATGATTGAAAGTATATATCAAATTAAACTATATTTAATGAAGAATCGATCCGTACAGGAATGGGCATTCTAAAACATGCAGATCAGAAAATATTTTAGCACAAAAATTGAATATCACTTAGCTTTAAATTTCATTTAGTTTTTAAAAAAATTAATTTGATGATAATTAATTGAATATTTCATAAGCATTTTAAACCTAGTAGATAAAGACATAAACGTCCTCAAAATAAATACACAGACAACAATGTAAAATTGCAGGAAATATGCATAAAATAAAATTATTGTCATTATTCTTTGAGAATCGAGCGTGGTGATAATTAAAGAAAGACCTCGACATACATCCTTGGGGCTATCTGCAAAACAGGTGTAGCTATGGATTTAAAACGTGTAGAAAATATCATTCATCTTGATATTTAAAACTTATCTGGAGACTATGAAACGTAGACGTATTTATACGTCTTTAAAATATAGGACAGATAATTTATGCCGGGTGAGTTTTTTAACGTGAAAACTTTAAATATCTCGAGAAATATGCCCTCTTCGAAAAAGTTGTGGGTAATTAAAAAGTAACCGTTCTATGGGGGAAATATCGTGGTATACTCAGCTCCCCAACCCCACCCCGGGGGGTGGAATGGGGATTACTTTGAAATTTTAAATGGCTACCCGAATTTTTTAATGCAGATTCAAATTGTACGACTAAACGTAAGTAAGATTTGTTCGAAACATTTTTTTCGTAGTTGCTTCTGTAAGCGATAAAAGTCAATTTTATAAATTTATTTTCCAGTGTAAAGATCGCGCAAATATTTTTTCTTGACGTAGTACACAATTTATTATTACAGATAGACCTAGTAATGATTACAGTGTTTTAAATGATGCTCATCGATTTCAATGCAAGTACAACTAACCCTCGATATATGTTTTGATCTCACCGATAACCGCGATATTCACAACCGTGTTTTTGAGACCGCGCTAATCGAGGGGTACATGCACATGCACTGAAATCGACAAGTATCATTTTGAGCATTCACTGCATACATTACCAGGTATATCTGTAACTATAAACTGTGTACTAAGGCAAGAAAATAATTTAGCCCGATTTTTACACTGGAAAATAGAGATAGATAGATATATTTTAACGGCAGGAAAATAAATTCGTAAAATTAATTTTTACCGCTTACAGAAGGAACTACGAAAAAATGTTTCGAACTAATATTACATATTTTTAGCCGTACAATTCGAATCTGCATTAAAAAATAGGGATACCCATTTCAAATTTAAAACCCACAGTGGGTGGGGTTGGGGGGTATACTACGATCATATTTCCCCCATGGAATGGTAACTTTTTGAATACCTACAAGTCTTTCATAGAGGGCATATTTCTCGAGATAATTAAAGTATTGTCGTTAAAAAAACTCACCCAGTATATACGTCTTCTCAAAATATGTCAAATTTTTGGGATATACATAAATTTGTAATGTTGGTCACGCAATTAAGAAAATAAAGTATGCGAAATATATGTGTAGACATGAATGTAATTAAATTATCAACTTGTTAATATTAATATTTACATAATACCTCGAAGTAAATGAATAGTAATTAAATTGCAATTGTTCGAAAAGATAAATATGCATCTTTATATTATTCATTTAAAATAATTTGGAAGAATCATTTGTTTAATTATCTTTAAACCATGATAATTCAACAAGAATGCATTTATATGGCTTGGAACTATCTTATACTTGCTTATTCATTTATACCTCGCTAATTCGATTGCAGGAAACTGTGGCAAATTTCATTCCGAGTCGAACAGTATATGATTTGTATATATTGGACGAAGGTAAATATAAATAAAAGTGAAATTTTCGAAGACGTAATTTCGAATCATTTTTCTGTCAGTCAAATCGTCTTCGTTATTAGGCTCAACTTTTATAACTTCTAACATCGATTCTAAGTAATCAAATGAAAAACTATCCCAGCAGTTTGAAGATATTTTCACGCTGAATCGATTGGTACATGATTTATAATCCTAGCAATACGGGAAATATGAAAAAAAATGCAAAACCTGAAACTCGTCATTTTTTGGAAAATACGATTTTTTCACGATATATATCTCAATAATTTTCCAACATTTAGGCATAAATATGCAAATCAAAACAAACTATATTTAATGAGGAATAGGCCCGTGCACAAATGGACATTTTATAACGTGCAGATTAGAAAATATTTTAGAACAAAGATTGAATTTCACGTTTTGGTTTTCTACAATTTCAATTTGATGTAATTAATTCTCGAATGTCGGATGTTGAATTAAATTCCCTTGAATCATTGAATCATTCTAAAAAATCTAAACATAAAACCAACAGGAAATGAACAAAAAATACTTCACGTTTTCATGTCTGTACTCCTTTGTCTGTTTTTAATTTTTAAAGTTTACTGTTTCTTTTTTTAACTTTTTGTTACGTTTTTTTTTTTTGAAGAATGTGTGCTTCCTTAACCTAAAAAATGTATCTTCGGACTACACACATAAACATAGAGCGTAGAATCGAATTATGATATAGTTATACTTGCATGTTCGACACACGTGGTTGGATTATTGAACATCTGTCTCTATGGATCACTACCGCACCTTTGGAAGGAGGTACCCGAAAAAAGCGAGCCGTAAAAAAGAATGAATTATCACACATACAACACGTCCATACATATACGCACACGTCATGGGATAATGAGCATAATAAAAGTTATACAATTTGTGTGAATAGAGTTGAAATGTTTGAATGATTTCAATCAGGGTTGTTCGGGGTTAATCTAGAGATTTAGCAGGAGGTGAAAGACACGTTTTTGACCTGGTAGATTGAACCTTGTTACTTGGAGAATTAAGTTGAGAAAGATTAAAGCTGACTACATTTTTGAATTACGTATTTTTCAGATAGATGAAGTGAATTACTAGAAGACGTATATATACGTCTTCGAAAAATATGTCAAATATTAGGGTATAAATGAAAATATAATATCAGGAAACTAGTAGTTAAACTAGTAAACTGGATTGAAATAAATGAATAGCAATTTAATTAAAACTGTTCGACATGATAGAAATACATTTTTATATTATTCGTTTAGAATAATTTGGAAATAATTGGTTTAATTATCTCTATATCATGATTATTAACCAAAAACGCATTTATACGTCCTGGAACTATACCTAGACTTTAGATATCGCTTGATATTTCTCGGACCGTTACACGGTTATCGACGTCTCGATGAATTTAAACTCAATTTTTGGGAAAATACGTCCTCTGAGCTCATCTAAACACGTTTTTCTTTTATATATTAGCGAATATTTCCCAAAACTCGCGAGTTAATTCCCGAACCGGTACAGATATCGTTCTCTTATGAAAATGATGCGGTGAACATGATAGGATAACATATTAATTAAACAAGACGCCTGCAAACCTAGAAAAAAAAGCATTACCGCAAGTGGAAGATATAGTTGAAGCCGTGCATCA
>JAODAC010049157.1:0-10085 GCA_027575185.1 Mimaenictus wilsoni
TTATTGATTTTACAACAATTAAAGTCCACATCGGGTGCATCTGTAACAAATCAGTGTATCAATCTGTCTTCAAACCCGTTCGTGGCACCAATGCCTATAGAGGCTGAGATAGCTTTAATAATCCTTAAACATAAGGATTAAGTCCTCCATTAGGGAATCCACTATTATCATGGGCCTTCAAATCGGATCTCCAACTATTTTCACCAAACTAAGACACACCCGCACTATGTCTTCTAGTCTCTGATGGACATCATATTTACACCTGGAACGAACATAGCGGAGAAGTCCTTTCAGTGTAAAACAGCGGTGGAATACAGTGTTGAAGACAGTTCCAGTTCCTTGTTGTATGTTGTATTTTGTAATTTGGTGAGTTGCGTATTCCGATTGTTGAGAGAATAATGCTGAGTGTGGTTTTTGAATGTGTGGATTTATTATGTGCATTTTGATTGTTTGAATTTTGAAAGTGATTTTAGTGTGAATTTATTTCATATTAAATTCACACTAGTGGGATGCCCACCCCGGGGACTCAAACCCCGTCCGCCTGCATGATAGACCGAAGCGATACCTATTATGCTGCCCAGGTGGGCAGCAGACATCATTTTTTTTCGCAAGAATTCTCACCGATAAAACAAATAGTTATCGTGCCAGGTGTATGTACTTGATTTCTCACTTTATCAACATCCTAATCATCATCAATTTTCTGTGATAACAGCCATCCATAAAAGCATATTACAAGCCTAAAATCGTGCACACTCTCGTGATTGTTTGACTTTTACGCACAATTAACAATGAAGCTTCTCATCTACATACTGCTCTCAGTGATAATCAGTAAGTACTCAACCGGATATGTGTGTCGAATTACGATGTTAAATATATCTTTGCAGCGGAAATATACGGGGGTGGGCTTTACGTATGCAAAAATGACAAAGACTGTCCACCAGCGAAAGCAAAATGTGTGCATGAAATATGCGAATGTCCCGGGGGTGAAATATTTTCAAAGGACGGCAGTAAATGTCTCATACGTAAGTAATGAAGGGATTTATAGTCATAAAACGATGAGATATAAGTGCTCAATTGCATGAAAATGTTAATAAAATGTAAAATTTTATTTCATGAATGAATAGTATCGAAAAAGGTCAACGGAGAGTGTGAGATTGATGAGCAATGTGCAATAATTGGCGGCAGTGTTGCATGTCGTGATGGTACCTGTCAATGCAATCCGGGATACATTTACTTCCGGAGTCAATGTATCCTACAGGAGGTGAATAACGTTCCTTGTTCTTCGAATGAAGAGTGTTTCAATGGAATGGATTATTTTGCTCGGGAATGTCGTGAAGGAATATGCCAATGTGCTGCAGGATATTATGATCGAGATAAAGTGGATTGTAGAAGAAAAGCTGGTATGTTTCAGATTGTTATTCATAGCTAATTCAGAGTATAGTGTGAATAGCAGAGTTAGTTCAGATAAAAAGGTAGTTCAGATCTGCTAAAAAATCGGAATGTGGAAAGTAATTAGGAAGTCTCCAAGAACTTCCTAAGTACCTTTAAATTTTTTTCGAAGTTCCTACGTCGAAATTTCTACAGCGTCGAATTTCCTCGAAGTTTATAAGAAATCTTTATGTAAAGAAGTCTCTAAAGAGATCTTAGGTTGTTTCTAGTTATGTCCCGTGGCCGAAGAGAACTGGTAGTAACAGGTACAAAAATAGAAGAAGGAAGTGGGGTCTCTACCTAGAGCAAATTCGATTCATGTTCGGTGGTATTCCCTTTGGGGTAATTTGGCCCATTTGGATACTTTCGAGATACCAATAAGGATTTCTGAACTCCGTGCCGAATATATAGCACTTAGGTGCCCAAATATAACCTGAAGCCATATTATATCTATTATCATCGAGATAAAGTGGTTATTTCTTGTCGAGCCAGAGTATAGTGTGAATAGCAGAGTTAGTTCAGATAAAAAGGTAGTTCAGATCTGCTAAAAAATCGGAATGTGGAAAGTAATTAGGAAGTCTCCAAGAACTTCCTAAGTACCTTTAAATTTTTTTCGAAGTTCCTACGTCGAAATTTCTACAGCGTCGAATTTCCTCGAAGTTTATAAGAAATCTTTATGTAAAGAAGTCTCTAAAGAGATCTTAGGTTGTTTCTAGTTATGTCCCGTGGCCGAAGAGAACTGGCAGTCACAGGTACTTAAATAGAAGAAGGAAGTGGGGCCTTTACCTAGAGCAAATTCGATTAATGTTCGATGGTATTCCCTTTGGGGTCATTTCGACCATTTGGATACCTTCGAGATAATAATAAGGATTTCTAAACTCCGTGCTGAATATATAGCACTTAGGTGCCCACATATAACCTGAAGCCATTTTATACCTATTATTATTATCGAGATAAAGTGGTTATTTATTGTCGAGCCAGAGTATAGTGTGAATAGCAGAGTTAGTTCAGATAAAAAGGTAGTTCAGATTTGCTAAAAATATCGGAACGTGGAAAGTAATTATGAAGACCCCAAGAACTTCCTAAGTACCTTTAATTTTTTTTTCGAAGTTCCTACGTCGAAATTTCTACAGCGTCGAATTTCCTCGAAGTTTATTAGAAATTTCTATGTTAAGAAGTCTCTAAAGAGATCTTAGGTTGTTTCTAGTTATGTCCCGTGGCCGGAGAGAACTGGCAGTAACAGGTACATAAAAAGCTAGAGCATACCTAGAGCAAATTTGATTCATGTTCGGTGGTATTCCCTTTGGGGTAATTTGGCCCATTTTGATACTTTCGAGGTACTGATAAGGATTTCTGAACCCCGTGCCGAATAAATAGCACTTAGGTGCCCACATATAACCCGAAGCCATATTATACCTATTATTATCATCGAGATAAAGTGGTTATTTATTGTCGAGCCAGAGTATAGTGTGAATAGCAGAGTTAGTTCAGATAAAAAGGTAGTTCAGATTTGTTAAAAAAATCGGATTGTGGAAAGTAATTAGGAAGTCTCCAAGAACTTCCTAAGTACCTTTAAATTTTTTTCGAAGTTGCTACGTCGAAATTCCTACGGCGTAATATATCCTCGAAGTTCGGATCGAAAGATCGAACCTGTGCTAGTCTGGAGTCGTCCAAACAAGACGACTGTATTCTAGAAGTTGTGTCAATTAACTAGGACAAATAATTGCAAATTATCTCCAATATGTTCATTGAAAATCGCTAAAATCCATTTAAGGAAATTTCTAAGAAGTTCTAAGAACGTATTTGATGGTGTTTTATATAGTATCTACGAAGTTCCTTGGAAGTCAAAGAAAGGTCCTTGCAAATTTCGAAGGAGATTCTAAAATGTTCCTAAGAATATCCTTGGAAGTTTCTAATGTTCAAGGAATTTAGAAAGTTTTTGAGATGTTCCTAGGACGTCTTCTTGGAAGTTTCTAAGAAAGACTTTGGATTTTTTTCGAGTATTTTGGTTGCTCTTAACGATTTCGTTAGACGTATGTAATGGATCACTGGGGAGTTTCTTGGAAGTCCTTCGGCACTTTCTTAGAATGTCTTTGGAGGTTCCTAGGAGATTCTAGGTAGGAGATTCTATCTATTAAGTTCCTTAGAGAGGGCCACGTAAGAGTTTGAAGAATTCTAAGTTTCAGAGTACTAAAATTTAGAAAGAGCCAGCGGCCGAAGAGAACTGACAGTAAAGTGTACGTACTTATATAGAAGAGGGAAGTGGGGTCCCTACCTAGAGCAAATTCGATTCATGTTCGGTGGTATTCCCTTTGGGGTCATTTTTTCGAGGTACTAATAAGGATTTCTGAACTTCCTGCCTAATAGCAAAACACCTAGGTGTCCATATAACCGAAGACATATTAAACCTGATCATAGAATTTGGTCCTCCTAGAAATTGATTATAAAAACGTTTACTTAACCAATATTTCTTCCAATAGCTCTGGGTCAAATATGTGCCTTAAATATCGACTGCCAGGATCCGAACACAATTTGCGAAAATAAAGTTTGCATTGAAGCATCAGCACTCGTTAACTCAACATTGTGGGCCACCAATTTTCTAGAATTTGAAGAATCCGACGATGAAATCATAGTAGATGCACACCTAGCATCCCCGATGGGAGATGGAATCGTACTGAATGCAGCTTGTGAGAAGGGAGACACTTGTGCAGACGCACATGCACTTTGTTCGCCGATCACGCGCACTTGTTCATGCCGACCTGGCTATACCGAAATCCGTGGGAAAGACAATACTCGCTTATGTTTTGCTGAGCTGGGCATGTCCTGCTCAGCCAATTCGGACTGCGTACCCAACGCTGAGTGCACGGACAGCATCTGCTCTTGTCCAATAGGCAAACACTTTGACTTAACGAATACGAAATGTCGTAAATCTGCCTATCAGGTGGATGAAGCAAAGTTGACTTGTAATAATAGAGATTCCTGTAGAGCATTGCTGACAAATTATTATTGTGACGGCAACGATTTGGTTAAGTTCTGTCGTTGTGATCCTGGCTACAGGCTGAGCGAAAATTTTATCTGCGAACGTAAGGCTCTTAACATATTTACCAAAACTTCGTTCTTACAAATCGATTTTTAGTGAGTTGTAAAATAGACTCTGATTGTCTCATAGAGCATCAGGTTTGCGATGACTTCAGTAATTGTGTCTGTGACAAGGAATACAAACTTGAGGGTAATACATGCAAACCGTTGATTGGTGGCGTTTGTAAGGCTGATGCAGATTGCCAAGCCGTTGTTGGTAACTCACATTGTGATAGAAAGTCCAAAGTTTGCGTTTGTAATGAGAAATACGTTGAGAACAACTATGATTGCTATCCAGGTACCTAACCCACGAAAGTAACCATACCAAACATAACCTAAAATTATCTTTCAGTAATTGAAGTTGGAAAGAAGTGTCAGTTTACTGAACAATGCCAGTGGAAGTCAGATGCTTCCTGTGTAGTTGGTATACTCGGGGAGAAATATTGTAATTGCCATCCTGGCTTCAGAAATGTTGGTGGTAACTGTCTGAGGGTTGCTAAACGTAGGTCCTTTTGAAGATTATGCATAGAGTATAGTGTTTTAGGTTAAAACTTTTTTACTTTTCTTATAGAAATTGGTGATTACTGCACGCATCCGTCTGTTTGTATGACTGACACAATGTGTTCGAAATCAAAATGTACCTGTAAATCTGGGATGAAGCCTAGTATTGACCGTCGGATGTGTTTGGCGACCAGAACTGGATCAACGGGTGCTGCTCATCTACCACTTGCTGGTATATATATAATTCCACTTCTTTTTAAAGTGGTTTTCTGTTAATTCAGTGTTTTGTACTATTGTATTGAACGTTTGTGGTTTTGATAAATTATTTAGTGTCTTTTTTGTAAATTTCTAAATTGTTTATTAGAGGGTCATAGGAAGTTGCCTGGAAATGTTTAGGGATGTCTTTCCCTTAAAGAGAGACATTCTATAGATGTTCCTAGGCCGTTTCTATCGTTTTTATTTAAGTTTCTATGAAAGTTTCCGAATGTTTTCAAAGAGGTTATTTCAAGATCTGTACGGAGGTGCAAGAAAGTTCCTAAGAAGTCTCCGGGATGTCTCTAAGGTGGTACTACGAGGTTTCCAATAAAGTCTTAGGAAATCTAATCTCTAAGATTTGTAAGGAATTTCGGAAATCTCTTGAAAGTTCCTACAACATTTCTATGAATTTCATTTGAAGATTCTATGGATGCTTCCCAGAATTTCAAAGAAGTTCTTTCGAGATCTCGAAGTAACGGCCTAAGAAGTCATCGAAAGGTCTCTAAGGAGGTCCTAGGAGGTTTCTAATAAGTTTCTAGGAAGTTAATTCTCCTAAGAAGTCCCCGGGAGAAGTCCCGAAGGAGGTTCTAGAAAGTTTATAATAAGATCTTAGGGAGTTAAATCCCTAAGATCTATAGAAATTTTCGAAGTCGTTGCATGGAAATCCCTTGGAAGTACCAACAACGTTTCTATGAATTTTATTTGAAGTTTCTGTGGAAGTTTCCCTGAATGTTCTTTTGAAAACTGAAAGGAGGTCCTAGAAAGTTTCTAATAAGTTCCTAGAAAGTTAAATCTGTAAGATCTATAGGGATTTTCGAAGACGTTTCTTGGAAGTCCCATAGACTTCCAGGAAGTGCCTACTAAGTCATCGGAATATCTCTGAAGAAGTCTGTAGGAAGTCTTCTAGGAAGTTGTTAATAAGTATCCTTGGAAATCAATTGGGAATCATTAAGCAAATGTCTTAGAGATCACTTAGGAGTTCCTTGAAAGACCCTAAGAAGTTTCCACAAGCTCTCTAAACTGGCCCTAGGAAGGTTCTAGTTAGTTCATAAGAAGTATAAGTTTTATCAAAGTTTGGAATACTAAATAAAATAGCTGGACCTTCTGCCTTCGGTCCTCCTCCGAGGACACACCTATTCGCATTTTTCAAAACTGGTTATATGAAGTTATTCCTTGGACGCCACTTGTTTAGTTTTTCTACACTTGGTTTAGGAAAGATGAGTTATTCTTCAGAGTACTTATATTTATATAAGCTCTAAAGACTAGACGCAGTGGCGATTTGAAGTTAATTCATCGTAGCCACACCTTCTCCGATCCAGCCAGATGGGATATATAGAGTTTCTTCGAGGTCACTCCTTTTCCTGTGTTGGAGAATAGGTTTTATCGAGTTATCCTTTCAAGATCTCGAAAGTATAACTTATAACTCTATCAAAGGTCGGAAAACTAAACCAAATGGCAGCCCATAGTTCATCCCTCGGGACCACAGCTTTTTCTTCCCTACCAAACTGGTTATATCGAATTCTTCCTTTGAGGCCACTCCAAAATCATGCGAAACAAAAGTGTTATCCTTGGTGAATACTTTAAGATCGTAGAGACCCATTGGCACTGAACGGGCTACACCAATTAAACCCTTCCAGGCCCAACAGGTGTCCGCTATCCAAACAAGAAAGTGTTTATCCATCGGTGCTCATTGTCAATAAAAACGAACTTTCACAGACTGACCATACCTAGGGAATCAGTTGATATCACACCTAAACCTTATAATTGAAACTAGTTTTTATAGGTTAACCCAGGTGGCATATACTTTAAAGGTCTTAAAGCCCAAGGTCTTAAAACCTTCGAGGGTACAAAACCTTCGAAGGCTCGCTTTATGAGCATTAAGCACCAAGCATTGAATGCAAACTACTTTGTTCCACTTCTACTTCTATTGAAAAGAAACTGCAACTAATTTCGGGTTTTTTTTGTACTTATGTATAACATTTTTGTGGCTTTAATAAATTATTGAGCGATTAATCTTTGGCTTTCTGGCTGTGGCCCAAGCACAAAATACCTGTTTGTAGCGCTCGGTTGCTCCGGGCGACGATTTGCATATGTGGGGGCGGCGGTGTGCCGCCACTCGGCTGGAATTCACTAGTCGACACTGATTGCTCACCCAAAACGCAATCGCAATCGCATGACGGGTGGCAAAGTTCAAAACTGTGTCCCATCGAAAAACCGGAGGGGAGTAATTAATAACGGACGTTTTGACTAAAGTTTGCAGGTGAGTTTTATTCGCACATCACAACGGCAGACTGATCCAACGGGCATTCAAGCATTTGTTTACA
This sequence comes from Mimaenictus wilsoni, assembly GCA_027575185.1. Classification (NCBI taxonomy): domain Eukaryota; kingdom Metazoa; phylum Arthropoda; class Insecta; order Coleoptera; family Staphylinidae; genus Mimaenictus; species Mimaenictus wilsoni. The sequence continues at coordinate 7,587 of JAODAC010049157.1, forward strand.
AAATGATTAGTTTGAAATTTGTAATTGATGAGAATCCTGCGGAAGATTTTTAAGAATTGTACTCGGCGTTTACGAAGTTATAGACGTCGAAGTGGGCCTCTGATGAGCAGGTTTTATCCGTGAAACACGCATCTGAAAGGGAAATTCAAGTTTTTAGGTTAAATAATTATAGTTTTGAGGTTATAGATTGAAGGAGTTTAAGTAGGTTTGGTTGTCTACATTTTAACTACAAAGTCCCTTAAGACAGGATACTCTAGGGTTTTTGGTAATTTCAATTGTGAGGTTAATTTAAGGAAAAGTGGAGGGTTGCAGGTTGGGCCCTCAACTGTGTAGCATCTTAAATAAGTCTAGTTTTGAGGTTAGTCTAGTTTTAATTAGGTTAAGTGACATATTAGGGAAGCTTAAATAGGTTTAAGTAGGTGTGGTTGCATACCTTGGGAGCCACAAACTCCCTCAACTACGTATTGTCTGAGACAATTCATGTTTTGAGGTTAATTTAAGGCTAAGTGGCTGAATAGCCACTGCGCAACTGCGCAACATTTAAAGTAATTCAAGTTTTTAGGTGAATTTAAGGCTAAGTGATAGACTAAGGAAGCTTAAGTTGGTTTAAGCAGGTTTGCTTGTATACTTTGAGAGCAACATTCTCCGTCAAATACGTAGCTTTTGAAAACAGTCTAATTTTGAGACGAATTTAAGGTTAATTGGTAGATTAGGAAAGCGTGAGTAGGTTTAAGCAGGTTTAGTTGCCTTTCTTGGGAGCAACAACCTCCCTCAACTGCATAGCTTCTAAAAACAATCACGTTTTGAGGTTAATTTAAGGTTAAATGGCAGGTTGGGGAAGTTGCCTACTTTAAGAGCAACAAATTCTCTCAACTGCTTAGCTTCTTAAAACAATCTTGGTATGTTGTTAATTTATGGTGTCAGATTAAGGGAGCTTAAGTAGGTTTGGTTGCTTACCTTGAGAGCAACAAACTCCCTCAGCTGCACAGCGACCAGTGTTATGACGACAGGGCGAGCTTCCTGCAATGCACGGCTCGAGTTCCATAAACAATCCTTCGCGTTGACATCGAACCGTTTCCGGTGTGTTGACTAGGCAACCAAATGCACCACAGCAGATTCCTGGGCCAAAACATTGACCACTATGTCCTGGACCACATGAAATACACTGCAAAAGATATCAATTCTAATAAGGCGTGATTTTTCTTAACTTTTTTTTAGTTGGGGTTATTTTCGGTAGGAGTACATATTAAAAATGTTATGAAGTAAAATTTCAAATCAGTATTTCATTAAAGTGACTGTAAAACACATTGTTACATATAAACAATGATTTATTTTTAAGGTGTTAGGGTAAGTCTTACGAGGAATAGGAGTGAAATAAGGTTAAGTAGTATGTTTAAGGTTATGTAGTAAGTTTAAGTATATGTAGTTTAAGTTACGGCTATATTGTTAAGGTTAAGTTACTACTCACAGGTTTGACGTTAACCTCGGTAAGAAATTTCCCACTGCGTTTACCCCCACGTGGACAATTTGTAATGAGGCACCCTTGCAGAAGGTGGCCCAAAGTCAACAGAACGATGAGGAGCATGTAGATGGAGCTGGCGGATTTGGACATCTTCACTGCGTTGCTATCAGCTGTAAACTGTGGCATTCCTCCACGCAATCCGGGATTTTATACTCATTTGCCCATCGTTATTAATATTTTGCCTTCGTTCTTCGCTGAATGAACTGATAAAAATATGAAAAGGAATGCTAATCTAAGAATAATGCTGATTGTAATGCAAAGCCTTTCGGAGTGCTCCATTGAGGGATAAGGAGATTCAAAATGTCGGATTCGGAAGGGGAAGAGACGCCTGTCCAGCATGTGAATATTGTGTTTGTTGGCGACGCTAATGTCGGGAAAGTAAGTAGAAAATAAGTTGAAAATGTAGAAAACAACAGTGGGAGATAATAACTAAATCGATAGAATTGTAATTGGAAAACGGAATAAAAACGTGCAGGTTCAGAGTGACTGAATCGTCTATTTTCAGACGAGTTTGATTCGACGTTTTTGCTATGAGGATTTCTTTCGTCAGTATATGCCTACGTCAGGTGCTGATTTTTATATTAAACGATTGGTGCTTCCGTACGAAGGATCCGCTCAGGGAAAACAGGAAGTTGTACTTAAGTTAACCGATATTGGTGGGAAGGAGCAGAAGGCTTCAATGTTGGATAAGTATTTATTTAAGGCTGATGTAAGTAATGTTTAACTGTATTCTATTATACTTTGAATAAATTTAAGCTATTTTAGAGTGTTTTAACCTAGGTTTTGTGATGAGACGTGAAAAATATAGGACTCAATCAATCCTAACCTAACCTAAAGACTAAATTTAACCTAAATTAATCTAATCAAACCTAACCAAACCTAACCAAACCTAACCAAACTTAACCAAACCTAACCAAACCTAACCAAACCTAACCAAACCTAACCAAACCTAACCAAACCTAACCAAACCTAACCAA
>JAODAC010049168.1:0-10085 GCA_027575185.1 Mimaenictus wilsoni
TATATATATAATAGGTTAATTAAAATATTTCACATTGTACCTCAAGATGGCGGCTGGTTGATGGCTGATGTCAACATACTCAAATCACCACACGCTCGTAAACTTGCAACCTAATTAGCGAACACGTTGATGTTTCGACCATGCAATAAAGACTTTACCCATCATTTGTCCGTGCCTGCAATTACATCGCATTTTAATGAGTGACAACATACGACAACTTTAATATCAGCGCCGCCGGCGCGTCGTCGGCAATATCAACTGCGGCAGGCGTCAATCCAATTTATAATTTATCATCGCATCGGGGAGTTTGCCGCTTGCTGAATTCCCACGACATTCCACATGCTTGTTAATTGAGCCAATTCAGTGAAATGCAGTGAGTAATGCCTGTTATGACTGCATTTACGCCTTGCACCCTTAACTTTTCCGTTCACGGCCGTCCATAATAAAATACGCCCGGATTTGGCCTCCTCTGGTTATACTCAATTTATACCAGCAGGGGTGGCTTGCAGGAATATGAAATAAATTGGAACGCATGTCGAGTGATTGTCAGTTGTCAAATGGGCAAACGGCATTTTGTTTTCGGGGTTGGGCCTGAATGGACTCGACTGGCAAGCTGAAAACAATCGATGTCCTGCTGTGTGTCCTCTCGCGATCGGTGGTGTTCACCTTGCGAATGATGGCAGTGTCGTAGACTGGAGTGAGAGGAGGAGGTGGGGTGGATGTACCAAATGCGGACGCAATGTTGATTTATTGCTGCGACGATTAATACCGCAAATATTCGGAGGGCGATCAATCAAGCGCTGTGGTGGTTCACTCCGCGCTGACAGCGAATGAGCGCTGGGCAAATCATGAGCACAATCGAGACAAAAATACGTTTATTAACGCCACGCTGTGTCCAGACCACATACGATTAACGGATATGTTTAACTTCACAGCGGTTTAGACAGGGACTATAATACGATTAACTCCTGCTAATCTCACACAGGACATTTTTCATACTCAGTTAGAAAAATAACCTGGTATATTTTTGTATACATTTATTATTTCTCTTAATTATACCTTGTAGGTGCAAAGAAGGGAGAGCTCAAGGACAATTGATTGTTAAAAACGATTCTATATTTCACTATTAGGGAATGACCCCTTCTTCAGGTGCCACATCGGTGAAAGTACAGGAAATTGTCTAGTGGTGCCCTCTCTAAGGAATAGTTTGACTGGGGATATTTCCTTGCTTTTGTCCTAATACTCTTACCATTCTGCAATTATTTGAGCTTATGAGATAGACCTAGCGATTTTCGTAGATACTGGTTCAGGAGCTCATGCTAGTTCAAGACCAACGAGAATACTTTTCTTTTTGCAAGGTTATGGGCCATCCGGTTTCCATTAAACCCATTCCTTGATACCCATATGAGTTTTACCGCCCTTGCTCTCACCACCCCATTTCGTGACTTAAGGCTGTCCGCAGGGCGACATCCCGGGTAGTTTTCATCAGGCTCCAACCAATAAAACCATTCCATTAATACAATATGCATTAAATTTTGTACAAACATAGTAAACGCAGATGTGGTCTATAATTAGTTAAATTCCAGAATATGGATAGAATGCAATAGTTTACTCAATTTGAATAATAAACTTTCTGAGATATCCAAATCAGGTATCCTATGAGATGCAACCAAAGCAATTAACCAATGTCAAGCTCGTCACGCACCACTGAAGCAGGCAGTGTATGGTCAGCCGGTCAAGTGCAGATGGCAGGCGCGCTGTTGTTGGGCGCACGCAGTGTAATTGCGAAAATTCGTCATCCGACCGCAGGGCGTGCGGACGTAGTAGTATCAGCCGCGTCCTCGAGGCCCGCAATCCGGGCACCGCAAGTGGGCCACTCTCACCTCCTTCCACCCCGTGTTGGGGCTCTAAGCTTGGGCTTCGAGGACTAAGGCTCGGGTCATGGATCCCAACCACCAAAACTGAACGTTGCAGACGACTCACACCCACGTCACACTCAAGCAGCGTACACCATAACCACCCGCTTTCAAGGACTATTGAACAGAGGCAATAATCGATATCGATAATAACGACACGATATTAGTTCGTGTTTACCGCATGGGGATTAATCGGCGGCTAGCAGCTGCTAGCACAGGGGACTACTACCAAACCTGGCACATCTCGAATACGTCGTAATATCAATACAACCGCACGTTTTCTACTGCCAGCAAGTAAGTGGGTGTGGCCCTCCAGCTACGTACGGTCGTGGGACTATGGAAACGTGCTTAAGTCCAAGCATAACCAGGGCCGTAAATGTCGAGATAATCCGAAGGTCATACACATCCCTCAACCGGTGTGGACATTGAACGCCACAAACTGTACTACAATACGCCGCTTACACCACGATAGCAACTACACGGCAGCAACTACCACGCCAACGTCGGCTAATTAAGTAAGAAAATGATTAATCATAAGATCTTAAGCTTGTGAGCACAAGTGGCACAAAGCGGAATTTAATTATAATGGCCTAATTACAGTTACAGATGCGATGCATATTACCAATGCACATTAAGCAGGTTTTCCTTACATACTGTATTCCACGTTTGAGGCATGATAGTGTTTGTATCAATACGTTAAACGGGCATGGTATAAATCAATTCGACAAGGATGCATATTGTATATTACTGACAACGCTGCAACTCGTCATAATGGTCAACTAATTGCACGAATTGCCCAGTATGCCACTTGGAAAATTGATGGGAAATATCGGATCATTTATTTCTCCACCATTCAAGCAACATTAAAAACAATACGTTTCAGAATTGTAAATTTCATTATGATCTTTCGTCGCAAATGTTTTGATCCCTTGGGTTCTGTAAAGTTGCCAAAATTAGGATCGAAAACAAAAACTAATTAGCAGAAAGCATCTGCAAAACTTTATCGGTGAATTTTGAGAGATTAGAGAGTTCGATGAGGTTATTTACGTTCTTCAAATACAAATAAATCTCTTCATCTTATTAAGTAAATGGCATCAAAAAATCTACGAAGACTGTCGTCGTCTTCGGTCGTCGTTGCTCCTGGTTCCTGGCTCGCTAACTAATGGCGAGAATTGACAGTATGAAAGAACGATAGCAACGCTACGCGCTGTGGTGTGTGCCGCCGGCGTAATTAATCTTGCAGAAAAATCCCTGATATATTATTGTAGATTTATGCGTTCTCTACTATTGGCCTTCGTCTTCTTTCAACCAGGAGAATTTTTCTATTCGAAGAGGGATGAAAAAGTATTGCAGGACCAGTCAAGTCAAGCGCACGATTTCGGTAGTCTTTCTGCAACTTCATTCTCTATTCTCATTCATGTCAAAAGGGAATAGAACAAGAGTGAAGAAGTTTTGAGGTTTGTGGTTGTAAGAATCGACATTTTGAATAGACATCAACTCCATGAAGTCAATTACGTATAGAGTCCATCAAGGAATCAACTAACCATAATATTGCTAGGATATAGTGAATATATTTACCCAGAACGCCTACAGAAAACAAACAATATCGCTTAGTAATAATAATAATAAGCAAACCTTTATTGGCATTACCTCTTATCTGATACTTCCTTGTACAATTAAATATTACATTTCAAACTATCAACATAACATAACATATTAATCATTAAACCTAATTATTAACTTAAATGATAACAATAACAATACCAACTTTGATAAAAAAAAACAAATTATGTATACTAAAATACACTTCTACCCGACATCAGGCTATACGGTTGCGACCTTCTTGTTCCCACTCTATCGCTTTCCTGAGCAGTTGTCTCCGCTTCGTCAGGACCTTGCACCCTCTTTCCTGCTTTTCTAACCTCACTCGCCCATTCCCCTTCCAGCCCTATACATGCATTCGCTATATGGTTTCATGTATCCTGGCCCATTCCACAAAGTATACACCTGACATACTGCTCACCCGCTCCTCAGACCCGCATCTTGCTTTTGCCACTAGAATTTTTTCTTCTACACTCATTTCCTTGTCTCCTATATAGTTTGGTCGCCTGCCAATAGTTTGAATACCTTGATATTCGGGATTATATGTACTCTCCCTAATTTTACCTTGTATTTCGTACACAGCTTAGTACACAGATAAAGAAAGCCTCTCTTTGCGCACGGCTCTTTTCATGCCGTGCGTTTTTTTTTGTCACTATACCCTCGGCACCATGCATTTTAGCCTCCTTACGTACGGCGCCTTGTTTATATAGTCAAAGACGCACAGCGCCTGTTTCGTCAATATTCTGTTCGCCGCAATATTCACGGAAGGCCGGTGCAGCTGGGAAACAGAAATTTTAAAGTTCGCCATGGCGACTAAACAAAATCATTGAGCCGTGCATTAACAGAAAAAATCTCACAGTGCAACGCCTATTTGATAAATATTTTGTACAGGGAAGGACGGAACAGCCTGGACAATACCAATTTTAAAGTTTAAACGCAAAGGTCGTAGGTAATGAATAGTGCGTTACACGATCGCAACCAGCATATTACGCACTCGTGCGTAACTTATTTTCGTGCGTAATATGCTGTTGACTATGTTTATATTCTATTTCATTGTTCTTCAAAGTTTCAAGAGGTTCGAAGACTTGATAAATCCGTTAAATGGCTATCCAATGTTGTCTATTGCATTGATAGAAAAACAAATTGAATTACCCGAATTGTTGGCCACTTTAGAGGTTACTTTCCTATCCGCAACACTTCGAAAAACAAACGAAAGACATGGAAAACAAAAGAAATATACCTACAGACATACATCACAGTGGGAGAAGAATACCTAAAAGGCAGTAAAACGTTTCGTCTCCGCGTAGTATCCTACCTTCCAGTTTTACCCGAATAGAAATAAGGCCCTTCGCTCAGAGAACATGAATGCGGAAAAAACAAAAGTTAGCTGAACTTGTGTCCAATCTATCTATTTGGCAGCCGGGTTTGGCACAGGAAAACGTTGAAATATGTTGCACACAAACAACCGGAGCGCCAGACGAACAGTCTCGCCCTCGCTAAGAAGTTGCACGCACGCAAACGGATTCAAAATAGAGCACATAAATCAGGGACTTTCGGATTGATCGCGTTAGCGAAACGAATGCCGAGGGATGCTAGACACTCACCCTGCTAACTGGATGCAAAAAATACACGCCGTCTCGCAGCGACGAGTGAGAAGAGAGTGCGACAGCTATTCAGATAATGTTTACTACCAATACCGAAAATAAAAAATAAATGCTATAAAAAGTCCCCATTCCAGGACCTAAATTGTCTACTATGGAGATATCAGATTATAACAAAATTGTATATTCTTGAAAATGTGTCCTTAAATTGGGTTTTCCTTTTAGAATTTAGGACCTGTACTCGGAACAACTACATTAGGGCCAAAAAGCACACTAGGGGAAAAGCACGCTAAATTAGGAGGTCCTAGCAAAAAGAATCTCTGAATGTAGAACTGTATTTCCTTCTTCCACCGACCAATTACAAATTGTTAGGAGTCCGGAAACAGAAATAAATTAATATTAGTGTTTATTTGTCAGAGCTAAGTTCTGATTACTTTCGAAAAGTTCAAAGAGAGGACTAGCAAAGTATACTCACACATGACATCTCTTATTGCGAGGTAGGTAAATATCGTGTCTAGAATTAGACTCCAAGCTCCCAGTTCCCGAAGTAAGTAACTTCCAGCTTGTACCGTAGTTTGATAGTTTAATGATCTAGTTTGTGAGTTTCTTCTGCCGGTTGGCAGCGTCAACATTAGCGACTGCATCACCAACCTAAATTCGAGACTCGCTCGTATTAGAAGAAAATCAGAAGATGGAGGATGGAAGATGGAAACCAAATTGCATCCAGCAGCCGGGAAGTGAATTTAAGGCGTCAGTCGACTCTAACTTACTCGAAGTCACGAATTGCACTGGCACGGGTTGAGTTAGGCAGAAGTGGAGCGTTTACAAACAGCATCAGAAACGAACACGCAGCGCGAAATTCAACACATTGCTCCCACTTAACGGGTACATGACCCGAAACCTTCTCCCCAATAGATCGACGCATTTAAATGCACTCCACAACTCGCCCGATTTAATTAAATTAATGCAACTTTTGGTAAACGTCATAATCACACTTCAGTTGTAGAAACCACTGCTGGTCACTATTCAAACCAAGTTTGAAATCTATCAGACTACTTTAGACTTTCTAATTCAACCTTGAACCTTGGTTATCTCCCTGTTTTTATTCCTATTCCCAATTTTTACAGACTTTTAAGGAGTATTTGCTGATGTTAGAGATGTGACTAGGTTTTAAGATCTCATTGTTCACGTGGCGTGTAAATTGATCCCGGAGATGTCTGAGGCCGTGAACCTCCTGTTACACACATTTACGGCAAGGCATTGCCCGACTTCCGGCGGAGAATAGAACGAAGTTGGATGCACACACAATGCGCGCGCGAGCGAGTTTAATAACGTCTATATCTGGCTGACTGATGGTGGTGTGCACGTCGCTGCCATCCCCTGCCATCTTACTTCACAGCCGCCCCTAGAAAGCTCATCCGACAGTTGGGGAATAATACGACGGACCGTCACCAGCACACGGGCCCCTGAAGATCCTTTAAGACCTGCTTTCAATTAAGAGATCTCCCTTTAGCGCCATGAATTATACCCGGATTAGAGTTATTCCTAGAAGTTAAAGATATTTTTCTTCCTGTTCTATTGTGGCGTCATTTTGTTTGACACTCAAAAAGGACCTGAAAGGGACTGAACACTGTGTGACCTTGATGTTTTGAGTGGCAATTCGAAATTGAAATATAAGAAAAGAGGGAAAAGAAGTCTAAATTCTAAACGAAGTTTAGTTATTACAAAAACTGTTTGAATCATTCAATCTAAAGTTTCCCCGATTCTATGTTAAGCTAACTACGAGAAGGAGGATGTCAGATGGGGAATACAGGAGCGTTGAATCTAGATGAGTGGAAAGATTCCTATGTCAATGACTTAGAGCCGGTTGGGAGACGTCAGTAAACTCGATTTTGTCCGTGTGAGTCACGCGTCTATTCTACTCCTGGGATAATGGAGAGTCAAGAGAAATGTTATACAGGGCAATAAAAACGTAAAAATGCAACTCTATATTTCAGTTTGTTTTAAATTATTCATGATGCTTCTAGGACTATTAAATTTGTAGATATGCCATTTTAAGACTTCTACGTTCTTGTTGAAATTTTGTAACACCCGGTATGTTAAATATGCATATAGATGTGTGTCAAGATAGGAGTCACGATTTTCGTGCGCGTTTAGGTGTGAAAAAGAATCACTTTTCGAGTTAAATGCGAAAACGAACAACACGAAAACTGGAGAGTAAACAATGTTGCAGGATGAAACTGTGGGAAAGAATTGGGTTATTTACTCAATCCGGTTTCGTCTGGAAACTACGACAATTTCCCCATGCAATTTCTTTCAAACTATTTTAAAAAATCGATTTTTTAACTTCAAACGGCTATATTTTAGGCATCCAATTGACAGGATTGGTTATACTTTTTACGTTTCGCACATGTTGCATCGTCCTGTAGATGAACAAACGCACGTTTTGTATAATAAGATTCGGCGTAGGTTTATGCAAATTGCAATCGTATATCCCGAAAACACTTGCCGCGCCGGGGTGGCTGGGATTTTTGCCGAAAGGCAAACCGTATGTGTAGGGTCCTTCGCTTCCTGCGCCCGCCCTTTTCGTTTATTTCGTTCGTTTCTCGCGTTCGGCGGGCGGTCTTTTATGTTCATTGCGTGTCGCCTGCCGCCTTCCGACAGCCGGCCGAAGCGGGCAGGCGGTGGCAGGCAATCGGAGGATACACACATATATTGCGATTCGAGGCATAAAGGATTAGAGCGAATGATGATACGATTGTGACGTTGGAGGCGCACGTTTTAAACCCGCTGCTATGGCAATCTCAGCATAGTTAGGAATAAACCCTTATCCGTGGCGTTATAGGCGAACGTCTAAAATGGCCACAAAGACGTTTTAAAGCTTCGTATGAATTATATACCTTTGAATGTAGGTCCTCACATGTGGTGGCGAATGGTTTGAATTATGAATGAGCATTTGTTATATTATAGATGATAAAGGCAAAGGAATGAATATGTAAATGAAGATTATGCAATTTAATTGCGTGATTTTTAGTAATGTTTACGTGGATGTTTTTTCTGCTTCTTTTATATAATATGCATATTTCATTATCGATTTTGGTTAAGTAATGGCATATACATCCTACTGCTGTTCATAATTGAAGTGGTAGATTACCAGTAAGGTAATGTGTTTATACTACTAACGTAGCTGCGAGAGTGCGCGGTTGACACACCGATAACAGAAAACTATCTCTACTTATGATTATTTTCAACGCATAATTGTCGAACAACTCGCGTGTGTTACCCTTTTCTTTCTCCTAGGTCTAGCTATTTGTCATACCCGTATGGAAACGGGTTCTATTCCATGCTAGTGGTACAATATTCTATAACTATAACAATAATTTGCATTATAATAAAGGATAATTTGTTAATCGCTGAAAATATTTGCAATATTTTAAGTCTTGCAACATTTAACTAGAAAAGTCTTCCTCAACAAATCAAGTTTTTTTTCAAAAATCCAGCGACTACATTCATTACTAGTTTCGATTACTGCTGCGCTTGTTGCTTGTTTTGCTAAACTTGTAATTAACTTTGATAGATTGGATAAATCTAACAGTATTTGATTAATTTGATCATCCAATCAATTGGTTGTCGTTCGTTTGTTGTTTCCAATTTGCATCTAGGATTAACAGGCTTGATCACATACATTGATGTATCTTGGGTTGCCTAGGTTACGTGTCATTTTATGCAGAATTTCATATAATAAATTTCAAATGACATCCAATTTTAATCTTATCAAACTCAGAATTTCAGGTTAAGTGCGTGTGAAATTTAGGCAAATGTCAATTTGCCAATTGTTTCTTTTACTGGCCCATAAATAAGTGGGGTACAAATGCCAGAGACACTCAGAAACATTATGATATATGCTCTGAAACTTGTACACAAGTGCTGCTTCACAGATTATTCCCAATGCTGCTATAATCTGTGAGCGTTTGGTCACGTCCAGCAAAATGGGTAATAAGCAGAAGGATTCGTATGTTCATACGACTTATAAGATTTCTTAATGTGTGGCTTAGAAATAAAATACCCAAAAATTACTTCTCAATGGGTCCAATTGGCTCCAAATTTGGAACAAATTCAGGCAAACTTGTGAATAAAAACGATACATTTGCTTCTGTAGACGTATATTATAATTTATATTTGTTTCTAAACCAATGATAGAGTAAGATAGAAAACCTAAATCACAAAAACTGATTTGTGATTCAAAACGCATAAAATGGTTTACAATTAGTCTCTGCCTAAGCTTTCATATTGGGTTATACACAGTTGTATACGTCGTATACGTACATCAATGGCTGTTTCATTTTCTTATGGCAATCCATTGAATAAAATCGAAAACTTTAAATTTTAAACTGGTGGCGGATGGCTCAACTATTTCAGTCATTTCCTCGGTCCGGTGACACATTTTCAGTTCAGAAGCGTGGCGATAGAGGTACTAAATGTCGATTCTCTTTAGTAATTGTGAACATAGTCATGCTTTCGCTCTCGAGGCTTTTACCGCAAAAGCTATGTGGAAACTCGACACAAGGCCGAACACACAGCATATGTGTGTTACGTTCGAGCGTAAATCGTTTTCTGCACTAAATTTATTTTTTGTCTGATATATTTTGGTCATGGAAATTTGGCAAACAAATAGGCCACAATTTCACAAATTGTCAACGCATTTTCACGGTACTAGTACATTTATCCCTTAAATTATTCCTGAAACAATTACCATCAGGTAACAATGTCTCTATGCCCCATTTTGCAAACTATGCGCTAAATTTCACAATCACCACTAGAAACATTTAGCATACCATCGCATAATTTGAAATCGTGATTATGTGTAATTTACACTGGAATTTAGATCAACTTATCAATTGTTCTAACAATAAGCGATAAAAGAAAATCGGTACATAGTTTCCTGTTGATAGCCTTAAAAATATTT